>CM029271.1:20537744-20817860 GCA_016920895.1 Vaccinium myrtillus
GCTGAGAGGGCGTGGGGGTAAATGGTCCCATAGAGAGTCCATGTAAGCAGTTCCGTTAGTTTGTTGACAAAAAATGGGGGTGGGGGTTTAATTGATAACGGAGGGCAAAGGTCAGGGGGTGCGTTTATATTTTAAAAAGCTCAGGTGTCTCTGTGACATTGAGTGCAAAGGTCAGGGGTTCTTTTGAAATTTTACCTAAAGAAAAATAAAATTTGAGTGAGGAGTATAGGAAGGTTTGCACATATTGTGGGGTTACTGTTTACATATAAAATTAACAATAATCAGCATGAGAGTATTGGGATTCTTCAAAGTTAACAAAAACTTCTTATGGGCATGAGGAAGATTAACAGAATCAGATTGTGGGTAAAGAGAGTAAGAATAATCAGCATGAGAAAGAGTGGTGTAGACACCCCGATTTTGATCCGGGATACTCACCAAGCATTCCCGATGATGAGAAAAACCACTCGTGAATACCTTAGGGTTAAGAGAAAGGCTTGAACTTATCCCAAACCCCCTCAAACCACTTCAAAACATTCCCAAATAACCTAACCAATCCAAATGACCAATATACCCTTCAAAATGCCAACATAAACCAGAACCAGCCACTGTGCTCAGGGGGAGGTTGAGCGCTCAAGGTCCCTGTTGAGCGCTCAAGCTATGTCCAGTCTGTCGGTGGCAGAGCATCTAATGATGAGATTCCAACTGATTGGCAGCCACCCAGCCGTTTTTCTGTTGCTCGCATGCAACTGATAGACCTCAGGGTGAGCCTATATTACTTCCTTAGGCCACCCACTTCAAATCAACACACTTCACCCCCCATTTCACTCTATAAAAGAGCTCCTTCTACACCATTTGAAGGGGTTAGACACTCTCTCATCATCTGAGCCATCACTCACTCACTCTCAATCTATATTTCCAGAAACTTTCAATCTCCTTCACCCACCACTTCCAGCTCAACCCTTTTCATCCATCAAATCCACCCTTGGCTGATCTCTCTCTCTCACACCCTTCATCAGACCAAAACCACTCTCTCTCATCCTTCAATCACGTTTTATACCCTCTCTCATCCATTTCCATGATCTTCAAGCTAAAAAACACTCAAAAATCTCATCTTTAAGACCAAGTGCACATGGGTCTTTAAGATACCAACTGATCCTGACCTCTTTCTCACTCTAAAACTCCATAGTCAGCCCCCCTCTCTACTGTAATCATCCATCAATTGTAGCTCCATCATCCAAAATCAATTAAACCCACTTGATCATACCAAAAATGGTCATCTAACCTTCAATACACCCCCATCCACTCAATCAATCATTCAATCAGCCTCACATCCTTCTCTCTCTCAATACGTCACTCATATAGCCCATAAACATAGCCACTACTCAATCATCCATCAAAACCCCAAGTTCAAGCCTTGATCCTAGCCGAAAAGGTAGAAAATAATGTGAAAAACCACGTTTTGGTCATCCTGAGGGAGACCAGTGGGTTCATGGAGGTTCCACATACCTTCTATGAGCTCACAAGGTCTTAGATATCAAAGAAAATTATTTTCGAAAACTTGACTTCAAATGGTATGAGCGCTCAATGTGAATACTTGTGAGCTCTCGAACAGGCTTGAGCGCTCAACACCAGTGAGCTCGAGCGCTCATACTACAGCTTGAGCTCTCAAACTATTTTGGCCATTTTGTTGTTTTTTGTGGTTTCTGATGCTTTCTCATGTTGATATCAATTTATGAAGTGTGTGTGTGTTGATGTTTGGCTAAGCCAACCTAATATCGGAGTGTGTGTATGTGTGTTGATGTTTGGCTAAGCCAACCTAATATCGGAGTGTGTGTGTGTGTGTGTTCATGTTTGGCTAGGCCAACCTGATCTCTTATCTCTCTCTCACTCTAATCATGCTTATGTGCGGTCTAATGCTTATTTTCCATTCACATGGACACCTCAAGTTTATTTTATTCACGTTGGTGAAATTTCAATACATCATGCATCATCATATATCATGTGGAACTGGTTTGTGGTCCAGATGAAGGTTGGATGTTATAGAAACACTCAAACCGGGAGATGGCTTTGAGCGCTCAAGGTATCCCTTCGAGCGCTCAAAGCGTCTTACGGTTCAATCAAAATTCTTTCTCATTTCAACTTACTCTTGGCATTTTGAGTGTTCTGCAAAGTTTCAAAACATTGAGCCTTCATTCTTCCTATACTGCTTGCCCCATTTTGGTCCATGAATTAGTTTCAAACCCATGATTATGTGATTATGTCATTCTGTCCAGTGATTCAAATGTTGTTTCTGAACAAATAATGAGGATTAAAGCATGTTTTAATCAAATCAGAATCATTAGAAACATCAAAAGCATGTTTGAGTTGAAGAGAGCTTGAGCGCTCAAGCCTTGTCTTTGAGCGCTCAAGCCCTTGACAGAGGGATCAGATCGGTTTAGTCCTGTGTTGGCTGGTGGTGTTGTTTCTGGTTATTTTGTCATCACTCTGTATATCCTTACATCGTTCTTTGCTGTTTGATTTTCTTGTTCGTTCATACTTGCATGTCACCATCATTCATGTAGATTACAACACACATGAATACACCTCAATTCCATTGTTGTGCTTATCATTGTTACATGGCTCCCATCCCCCATTTCCCGTACTTGTTTAAAGTTGAATCATAAACATTTCCCGCAATCCCACAAAAGTCAAGTAGAGACCGGTCTTCGAACAGGGCGAGGGGGGTGCCGTAAAACCCTTCCCCTCTCGTAACTGAGCTCCCGAACCTAAGATAGTATGGCGATGACGGGCCAGTAATCCTTATCCATTGAATGAGGCACGAGTCAATCGATGTTCGGTTCCTCGGGGACAATCCGCTAAAACCCAGGTGGCGACTCCGAATCGATCCCAGCGAGGGATCCCTCCGGAGGGGTGCGTCCACAGGCTGGCGACTCCGCTGGGGACTCTGCTTAATGCATATCTTGATTTTATTACACTTGTGTAGTTTTATTGAAATATGCATTAATCAAGAGGGCTCGACTCGAAAAGCTTTTGTGGGATTTTTGAAATGTTTGTAGTTCAACTTTTGCATTGCACTTGCATTGTTCTTAGCCTCGCTGGCGTGTTTTGGCAATCCCGCACGGCTTGCCGGTGACGGGGAATCCCAAAATGCCCAGCAACCCTCGACCGTGATGAGTTACACCTGTTGTTATTACCGTCGTCATGGGTATCCATGGCACGGGAGACAATCATGACTCTAGTCCGGGGAACCCCCTGTGAAACCAAAACCAGCCTTTTTGCATATAGTTTAACCATATAACCTCCGCGTTAGGTGGCCGACCCGCTCGCTAAGTTTATGTGCTCCATCCTGTTTATGTGCTAAGTGTTACCGCTTCCTCTATCTTGTCATGTTGCATTCATGCACGCATTTGCATTTGTATAGTGTCCCCGAGTCGAGAGTAGTATGCCTTAGGAGTCTGTGCGGTTAGTAGAAGGTCGCCTCGGCCCGATGATGAGTCGTGCACTTCAAATGTACGTTGTCCTTCGAGCCATTCCTTAGGATAATCGGACGTGGGAAAATTTGAACCATCGAATCTTTGACAACAATCTAACGGAAATTGCGAACGATTGGCCCGAGATTAGGGACATTTGTTCTTAAAATCCAATGTTAGATTTTTGATAGGGATTTGAGAGTTTGCTTTTTCCCAAATCCGGTCGTCCAACGTGAAAGACTTGATATCAAAAGAAAACTTGAGGATTGGGGCAACCTTCCAAAGCTGTACTTGTTAGTCTAGGAGACTTTAAATCCATGGAGTTTGAGATACCTCCAGTGTTTGTCGTGCTCGAATGGCTCCCCGTGTCTCGAGCTAGCCTTAAGTGCATTTGTATTAGGATTTCAACAACCTTATTGCTCTGTCTCGGATGGTCTATAAGGAGATTGGCTCTGATTCCACGACGATTGAAATTTAACCTACCTGTCACGACTTACCCGTGGTTGTTGTTTCACGCATCCATGCAATGCCTTAAGTGAGATCGAAACCGGTAGCATAGTCCTTAGGATAGGATTCAGTTAGGAGACTTTAAATCCATGGAGTTTGAGATACCTCCAGTGTTCGCCGTGCTCGAACGGCTCCCCGCGTCTCGGGCTAGCCTTAAGTGCATTCGTATCCGGATTTCAACAACCTTTATTGCTCTGTCTCGGATGGTCTATAAGGAGATTGGCCCTGATTCCACGACGATTGGAATTTAACCTGCCTGTCACGACTTACCCGTGGTTGTTGTTTCGAACATCCGTGCAATGTCTTAAGTGAGACCGAGACCAGTAGTCTACATCTTAGGGCGGCATGACAACGACGCATACACAGCATTTTCTTCAACAAAACCAGGGGCACAACTTAAGTTTGACCTCTTTGTTTTACTGTCAGTCCCGAATCATTGAGCCAAGCAAGAAGACCTTACCCACATCCGAACCCGAATCACCGGTGCGCATGGATCATTCGAATGAGATTGAGGAGTGGAGAAAGGAAATGCAAGATGGCTTGGCTAATCACAATACCCAAATCACGCAAATCATGGGAATTTTGGTTAACATTCAGGGTCGTCTTCCCCCGCTGCAACTGCCTCCGGGTGGGGTTCCCAATGATCAAGAAATCCCCGAGGACGGATGCCAAGAGCAACCTATTGAAAACCCACAGTTGGCTGAGATGTTAGCAAAGATTGCTAAACTTGAAGAATCAATTGCTAAAAGTGAGAAGGCAGCGACCACCGGATTTGACATGAGCAAGTTGTGCCTGTTCCCCGATGCTAAGCTTCCCGAGAAGTACAAACCAGTTGATTTTGAGAAGTTTGATGGGACAGGGAACCCCAAAGGACACATCCAGGCCTATGTGAGTTCACTCTCTCTCCAAAAAGTCAATGAGCCGACAATGGCCCAAATGTTCCATCAGAGCTTAACGGGACCCGCTCTCCAATGGTTCCTCTCTCTCGATGTCTCTAAAAGAAGGACATGGGAAGATCTCGTGGCTGCCTTCATTAAGAAGTACGACTACAATGTCCAGTTGAAGATGACCACTCGCGAGCTTGAGGCCACTAAAATGAAGGAAAATGAGTCCTTTGCGGACTTTGTCAAGAGATGGAGGGCCAAGGCTGCACAGATGACCGATCGTCCAAGTGACAAAGATCAGATGAGGATCATAACCCGCAATCTGCAGCCCGATTTAGCCCAATACATGGTCACCGCCCAAGCTCACGACTTTGAAACTTATTTCGAAGTTGGTATGTCCATTGAGGAAGCAATACAGGATGGCATTCTAGAAAAAGTTGACCCCACTCCAAATACCGAGAACATCAACTCCGGGGATGACAGCACCCTATATGCAGACACCTCATTCAGCTCCACAAAACACAACTCCAACCAATCAACAGCCATCAACAAAATCACAACCCAAGCCAACCACTCTCAAAAACCACAAAGAACCCTCTCACAGTTCTCCACACCCCTATCTGTGGTGTATAGAGAGCTCCACGAAGCCGGTCTTCTCAAACCACTCCATCCAACTCCTCTACCTCAAAAGCTCCCAGCCTACCACAACCCAAATGCCTTTTGCGCCTTCCATCAAATGCCGGGTCATGCTACCGACGAGTGTCACCACCTCCGCCACAGGATTCAAGATCTCATCGACAACGGATCCATCTCTGCTCCACTGGCGAAACCAAGCACCTCACCAGACCAATGAACCATCAATGGTCATGCAATAATCCAATCTTCCACGAGTCTTGGAAGTCTTCAAATGTTGAGTCAAGTGTTCACTTTTATTGAGTCAGTTTGTACTTCGAGTCTGTCGTGTTCTCGTGTCTGTGTGTTTTTCAAGTTCAAGTCTGTAATATCTTGTTGTCGTCAAGAAAAATAAAAAAATTCAAAAAAAAAAGAGTCAACCTTTGTAGTCCCGAACTACGCACGACCTGATTCCTTGCAAAGGGATACGTAGGCAACCCTCAGTGGTTCGATCGCTTCAATTTCAAAATCAATGTCATCGCCCGTTGTGTCAAAATTGTCATCATAAACTTTAATTTTGCAATAATCCCTCAACTTGAAATTATTTTTCACCATCGTTTGAGAAGCATGATAATCATTTCAATACACGAGATGAATTTTGAATGAACCCTCACCCCACACAAGGAGGATTTCCAAGGGACCATTCCCCAGCGCCATCAAGAAGCAATGCTTGGACACAGAAAAAGCCTGCTAGGTTGAAAACCCGTAAGGGCGGCCTAGGCAAAAGTTAAGGCAAGAAGCTCGCTAGATCAATCTTCAAAATGAGATCTAGGCAAAAGTTAGAGCATGCATAAATTATCCCCATCAAGTTGCACAATTCAAAATGAAGAAAGGCATTCTTTGTTTGATTCCCCACATAAATATCCATTGCAAAGCCCCTTTGAGCCTGAATCAATTTCTTTGAAAAGGAACCCAGTTAGGCAGCTATCCCCCACGCTGGGGCAAAAAGAAAGAATAAAAAGTGCAAAAAATGTAGGTGCATGAGAATTCAATCCATCACATGAATAGAAGTGTCAAACTCATTGGCACATGAAAATGCCAATTGCAAAAGACACAACAAGATGAGGAGCATCGAAGAAATGGAACAGAAAAGTCAAAAGGAAAGAAAGTGCCAATAAAAAACAGGCACAAAGGAAAAGAAGAAGAAAAGAAGAAGCGCCCATCAAAAAGCAAAAAGGGCATGAATGGAGTCCAAGATAGTTGCCAAACCCCCAAAAAAAAAAAAGAGATATTTTTTTTTGAGCCTATTATCCTTTCTTTGTCAAGCCCATAATCTTGGCCCCGTCGTAACCTAGATAAAGTCCTTTCAGATTGGAGAGTGCAACTTGATAATGAGAATTCAAGTCCAAAAGGGAACAGTCCAATCTCCCTTGAAAGCAAAAAGTCAAAGCATTGTGCAAATAGTGGCATCAGCCAAAGCAAAAATCCAAACTGGCGCACATCAATGGGTCTTCATCAGCAGCCCTCCAAACTGGGGCATTTTAATGGAAAATCATTGGGGCATCGTCAGCAATCCGGGGCATGGGTTCATGATAAGAAATCTCGTGTTTTGACAAAATAATCGATTTGAATGAACATCACTTGATGGAGAGAAAATATTTCAGAAATCAAAATCTAATTTTATCATGACAATTTTGGCATCAATGGTAAGGCATGTTTGTCACCTTTCAGAAATTCAAGACAACGTAATCTCTATGTCCTTCAAGCCCACGTGGTCTTATGTATGTTTCGAGTCAACACGGTCTTCCCTAACTTCGAGTAGTCAATCTCCGCCCAGTCAGGGGCACTCTTGAGAGAAGTCACTCAGTTGATAAGAGACATTTCCTATCCTTCAAGTCAATCCAATCGAAGTCCACTTCTCTGTCAAAAGGTCAATCGAAATTGCTCGATTTTATCCAAGACCATCCCTTTGTCAAAAAGGCCGATCAAATTTCTCAGCCTTGTCAGTCTTAGTACAGTCAACTCCTTTGTCTAAAAGACCAATCAAATTCCTCGGTCTTGTCTAAGTCCACCCTTTTGTCAAGTAAGTCTATCAAATTCCTTAATCTTGTCCAAGACCACCCCTTTGTCGAAAGGTCGATCAAGTTTCTCGGCTTTGTCAATCTTGTCAAAATCCACCTCGGTGTCAAAAGAGTCAAATCGTCTTAGTCTTGTCTGTGCTTGACTCGTGGAAATAATTTCAATGCATGAAAGGACCCGTGTTTGGGAACATGGTCAATTGGTCACCAAAACCATCTACAAAGCCAAGAAAGGGAATCAGAACTGAGGTTCGTCATCAGCCCAAAATTGGGGCACGTTAGCCTATTGCCATCCACCGGGGGAACCATGCGCCCGAATTCAAGACTGGGGCATAAAGAGCCCGAAGCCTCAACGGCAGCCAATTCAAAGCCCCAAATCCTTGACAAAAACCAAATCTAAAGAACAAAGTCCTAACCCAAAAGTCAACCCAAAGCTCCAGGTCAAATCCCCGACAAAAGCCAATCCAAAGCCCGAAGCCTCAATGAAAACCAGCCCAAAATTCGAGCCTAGAGAAAGGCAAGCCCGCTAAGCTCAAACTCAAGCCCTAGCCAAAAGGAAAGACAGTAAAGCAAAGAGGCACCCCGTTGTGCTACCTATCTGTTAAGGAAGGAATGTTGTCATTGTTGTCGTTGAGTGTCAATGCATGAGTTGTGCAATCGTCCTGCAGGGCCGCTTTTTTTTTCTTTTCAATCAACAGTCCTGCGGGACAGCTTTTTTTCAATCAACCGTCCTGCGGGACAACATCTTTTCAATCGTCCTCAATCACTTTCAAATTCAATTTCGAGACAAGACAGGGTCACCTTTTCAATCAAGTCATTTGGGATAATCATTGTGTAGCCGCCTAGCTGGCGCATCCAATCATTCAATCATCATTCAAAAGCCGCCTAGCTGGCGCATCCAATCATTCAATCATTCAAAAGCCGCCTAGCTGGCGCATCCAATCATTCAATCATTCAAAAGCCGCCTAGCTGGCGCGTCCAATCATTCAATCATCATTCAAAAGCCGCCTAGCTGGCGCATCCAATCATTCAATCATTCAAAAGCCGCCTAGCTGGCGCATCCAATCATTCAAAAGCCGCCTAGCTGGCGCATCCAATCATTCAATCATTCAAAAGCCGCCTAGCTGGCGCATCCAATCATTCAATCATCATTTAAAAGCCGCCTAGCTGGCGCATCCAATCAATCATCACTCATGCTTTCAATCAGTCAATCAATCCAATCATGCAATCAGTTTATCAACCAATCCAATCATGTAATCAGTTTATCAATCATTCTATCATGATAATCAATCAATCGTCGCGTAGCCGGAAGATCCACCACGTAAGTGCGTTTGGATTAATGGCGTTTTCAATCGCTTCGTTGTTCAGAAAGCAATCACCCTGTCTCGATTGTCTTGTTGTTCAAGGGAAAATCACCTTATCATTTAGGCCGTCTTGTTGTCCAAGGGATAGCCCCATCAGATTTAGCCTCCCCGTTGTCCAGAGGGTAGTCACGCTTAATCTCTTTAGCCACCAAGCTGGTGCATATGGATGAATTGATGATATCGTTTGCATGGATTTGTGCATAATCACGTTTGTTTGCTTAAGCATTCCACGACATGGGAAGGCTCGGCGATTCGCATAAACACATTTGTCTGCTTGCATAATCACGTTTGTTTGCTTGGCATTCCACGACATGGGAAGGCTCGGTGATTCTCGTATTCACGTTTGTTTGCTTAGCATTCCACGACATGGGAAGGCTCGGCGATTCGCATAAACACATTTTGCGTAATCACGTTTGTTTGCTTAGCATTCCACGACATGGGAAGGCTCGACAATTAGCATAATCATGTTTGTATCACGGGCCAGGAAAACCCGTTAAGTTTGTTTGCATGCCCCGATGAACTACACCGGTCTGATCCCTACAATGGGGTACGTAGGCAGCCTGAATGGCGCGACCGTGATTTTAATGTTTTCCTTTGCAGCTTGTGAAAGGCCCGGGAAAGGGTCGGGATGTCTCTGTCTTGAATGCAACTTATACCAAGAAGTGGTATGGAGTTTCATCCAAGAGGGGCAACTGTAGACACCCCGATTTTGACCCGGGATACTCACCAAGCATTCCCGATGATGAGAAAAACCACCCGTGAATACCTTAGGGTTAAGAGAAAGGCTTGAACTTATCCCAAACCCCCTCAAACCACTTCAAAACATTCCCAAATAACCTATACCAATCCAAATGACCAATATACCCTTCAAAATGCCAACATAAACCAGAACCAGCCACTGTGCTCAGGGGGAGGTTGAGCGCTCAAGGTCCCTGTTGAGCGCTCAAGCTCTGTCCAGTCTGTCGGTGGCAGAGCATCTAATGATGAGATTCCAACTGATTGGCAACCACCCAGCCGTTTTTCTATTGCTTGCATGCAACTGATAGACCTCAGGGTGAGCCTATATTACTTCCTTAGGCCCCCCGACTTCAAATCAACACACTTCACCCCCCATTTCACTCTATAAAAGAGCTCCTTCTACACCATTTGAAGGGGTTAGACACTCTCTCATCATCTGAGCCATCACTCACTCACTCTCAATCTATATTTCCAGAAACTTTCAATCTCCTTCACCCACCACTTCCAGCTCAACCCTTTTCATCCATCAAATCCACCCTTGGCTGATCTCTCTCTCTCACACCCTTCATCAGACCAAAACCACTCTCTCTCATCCTTCAATCACGTTTTATACCCTCTCTCATCCATTTCCATGATCTTCAAGCTAAAAAACACTCAAAAATCTCATCTTTAAGACCAAGTGCACATGGGTCTTTAAGATACCAACTGATCCTGACCTCTTTCTCACTCTAAAACTCCATAGTCAGCCCCCCTCTCTACTGTAATCATCCATCAATTGTAGCTCCATCATCCAAAATCAATTAAACCCACTTGATCATACCAAAAATGGTCATCTAACCTTCAATACACCCCCATCCACTCAATCAATCATTCAATCAGCCTCACATCCTTCTCTCTCTGTCCAATACGTCACTCATATAGCCCATAAACATAGCCACTACTCAATCATCCATCAAAACCCCAAGTTCAAGCCTTGATCCTAGCCTGAAAAGGTAGAAAATCATGTGAAAAACCACGTTTTGGTCATCCTGAGGGAGACCAGTGGGTTCATGGAGGTTCCACATACCTTCTATGAGCTCACAAGGTCTTAGATATCAAAGAAAATTATTTTCGAAAACCCCAGCTTCAAATGGTAGGAGCGCTCAATGTGAATACTGTGAGCGCTCGAACAGGGCTTGAGCGCTCAACCTGTGAGCTCGAGCGCTCATACTACAGCTTGAGCTCTCAAACTATTTTGGCCATTTTGTTGTTTTTTGTGGTTTCTGATGCTTTCTCATGTTGATATCAATTTATGAAGTGTGTGTGTGTTGATGTTTGGCTAAGCCAACCTAATATCGGAGTGTGTGTGTGTGTTGATGTTTGGCTAAGCCAACCTAATATCGGAGTGTGTGTGTGTGTGTTGATGTTTGGCTAGGCCAACCTGATCTCTTATCTCTCTCTCACTCTAATCATGATTATGTGCGGTCTAATGCTTATTTTCCATTCACATGGACACCTCAAGTTTATTTTATTCACGTTGGTGAAATTTCAATACATCATGCATCATCATATAT
This sequence comes from Vaccinium myrtillus, assembly GCA_016920895.1. NCBI lineage: Eukaryota > Viridiplantae > Streptophyta > Magnoliopsida > Ericales > Ericaceae > Vaccinium > Vaccinium myrtillus. Next base: position 20,548,951 of record CM029271.1, read on the forward strand.
CATGTGGAACTGGTTTGTGGTCCAGATGAAGGTTGGATGTTATAGAAACACTCAAACCCAGGAGATGGCTTGAGCGCTCAAGGTATCCCTTCGAGCGCTCAAACTGTCTTCTGGTTCAATCAAAATCCTTTCTCATTTCAACTTACTCTTGGCATTTTGAGTGTTCTGCAAAGTTTCAAAACATTGAGCCTTCATTCTTCCTATACTGCTTGCCCCATTTTGGTCCATGAATTAGTTTCAAACCCATGATTATGTGATTATGTCATTCTGTCCAGTGATTCAAATGTTGTTTCTGAACAAATAATGAGGATCAAAGCATGTTTTAATCAAATCAGAATCATTAGAAACATCAAAAGCATGTTTGAGTTGAAGAGAGCTTGAGCGCTCAAGCCTTGTCTTTGAGCGCTCAAGCCCTTGACAGAGGGATCAGATCGGTTTAGTCCTATGTTGGCTGGTGGTGTTGTTTCTGGTTATTTTGTCATCACTCTGTATATCTTTACATCGTTCTTTGCTGTTTGATTTTCTTGTTCGTTCATACTTGCATGTCACCATCATTCATGTAGATCACAACACACATGCATACACCTCAATTCCATTGTTGTGCTTATCATTGTTACATGGCTCCCATCCCCCATTTCCCGTACTTGTTTAAAGTTGAATCATAAACATTTCCCGCAATCCCACAAAAGTCAAGTAGAGACCGGTCTTCGAACCGGGCGAGGGGGTGCCGTAAAACCCTTCCCCTCTCGTAACTGAGCTCCCGAACCTAAGATAGTATGGTGATGACGGGCCAGTAATCCTTATCCATTGAATGAGGCACGAGTCAATCGATGTTCGGTTCCTCGGGGACAATCCGCTAAAACCCGGGTGGCGACTCCGAATCGATCCCAGCAAGGGATCCCTCCGGAGGGGTTCGTCCACAAGTGGAATCGAACTTGATATTCTTTAACTCTTGAAACCAATCTGGATTTTCTGGAAGGGTTCGAAGAAGAAGATTAGCGAGATCATTAAAATTTTCCTCAAAGTGAGGTTTCAGTATATATATTCCAACCTCTAAAACCAGCAGGATCATCCATCTTTACCACCACTATTTCAGATGGCAGACCCCATAAAAAGAGTTGAGGGGTAGGAGAGGCTGGATGGTTCCATGGTCAATAGGCTTTAGGTCCTCCACTTGAACCATTACATAAGAGCGATCCCTTCGAATTTCACCAACAATTGGCGTGACGGCATTTCTAGTGTCAACAAGAACTTGGTCATTAAGATCCAAATTTTTGAAAGCATTTTGGGTATTGGAAATATCAGCCATTGTTGTTTTTGAAAGAAGAAAAGTGAAGTTTGGAACGAGCATGGGTGATTGATTTTACCAATAATTGAGTTCATTTATAGATGGAATCCTGAGTTTGAAACAATTCAAATTCCTGTAAGTGGAGAACGTGTGGATTAACCGCCCATCATCCATAAATTCCTTATGGGAAACGTAAGACCAGATCGAAATTTTTCATTAGAAGTGACAAGAACTGCTAATAACTTCCACTTGAGAAGTTTACGGGAATTCGAAATGGCAAAGGCACATTAACACGTATTCAAATACTTTGAATAACGATGTTAATGTGGGGGCTATGTTTACATATAAAATTAACAAATCCAATAATTAATTGACACGTAATCAATTATGCCAAACATTGGCAAGTATGTGTCAATGAAGATACACTGGATTACTGATATAAAAGGGATTAATACGATGTCGTATTAGTTCACATGTTTGAAAAGCTGTTATTGGCAGTTAGAAGTCAAACTGATATAACAAATTGACTTCGAAGCCCTGATTTCAACTGTTTAATGCATGAACTCCACGTCTAAACATATGAAACAAGATAATTGACGGTTATGACACGTGGAGCATATTGTACAAGGCAGTTATTTCCTTAATCATTTGAGTCAGGTAAGTGACTGTGCAGATTCAAATTAAAACTTCTGAAGGAAGATTAACAAGTTCAGATCTATTGGAGGGAAGGAACTGGCAATTCGAAGTGTAAAGATAGAGTTCGAAGCAAGCCAAGTTCAAATTCGTTGAGCGGGAAGTTCAAATAACAAGCAGCGCCTATAAATAGAAGAAGTTAAAGAGTGAAAACCCTCGGACAAATCTTCAACAAACAGCTATCAAAAAACTGATGCTTGGTTTGTTCATTGGCAAGTAGTTTTAGGATTTCGAACTCAGTTCGAAGTAGATTAGGAAGTAGTTAGGATTAATCTCAGTTGTTCTTGTAACAATCACCTGTTCGAAGTTCTTGTTACCTTATATTTGAAGTTGAAGACAATTTTGAAGTAAGTTTATCTTTGATTTATCAATCGAACTACCTTGTTTCTTTTTTGTTTCATAATTTTCTAAGTATATTGGTTTGCATTTCTTCACTTTGAAAGAAAAATCCTCTTAATTGAGGTAATTTGAACCAATAAAACACAATCGCCTGATTAGATTTGGTTTTCCAAAGTTAATCTGAGGGAGGAGATTTAAAACTCTCTCTGACACGCTCGCACACAATTATTTTCCATTGCAAAGAAGTAAAAGAACCAAACAGTTACACTTAGCAAATAACACATTTTGCCACATCATCATGGACATGCAGTAATTAGGTTACATGGAGAAATGAAATGAAGGTAGAATTCGCCTTACGATTTGGTTTAATTTTTAGCATTTGTGCTTGGATTTGGTAAATAATTGGGAGTTGGGATGAGTTTGGATTAAATTGCTAATTGGAGCAGTAGATTTTAGTAGTTACAGTAGAAACAAGGGGCGAAGTGAAAAGAGAATTGAATAGGAGGGAGAGAAAATGTTCATAAAAGATCGAGGATGGTCGGCGGAGTATAAAGATCAGAATATTCGAAGCCGATCGGGGGGATCGACGTCAGTTATAGGCTTACAGCGGTGGCGGAGTCCATTGGTGGAGTAGGACTTTTTGCTGAGTCGGTGGTTGGGATGGGGTTGTTAAGTAAGAAGGGTATATTAGGAAGTTTAATTGGTTTTGTGATTAGTTGGTGTTGTGACTGGTTATTGTGTCTCTAAACATTTTCCTATTGTTTGTTGAAAGTAAAAAATGAGGATAGATTATGTGTTTAGAAATGCGTATATAGAGCAGATTATGACATTCAAATAGAATTTGCCCTATTATTTTCTTCCAAGGTGTTGATTTTCTCCATCAACTCATAAGACCACCTTGAAGGGATCAAATGGTCATAACATTAGTTATCCTTAAAATCATGATATTTTTCACGCCAATTTAAAGATAGAAATTATTATTATTTTTTAATCTTTTAACAATAGTTAATTTCAGAATCTCAGAATTAGTCAAGATGCGTTTCCAGACAAACTCTCCACTAGCCTCAAGGAATGGAATGATTGACCTCCGTAAGATTCGAACATGCAAACTCGTAGACGACAAACACTTATTACTTTCTTATGCCCACTTGACAATGCCAACCCTGATATATATGGAGGGGTAGTGAATGCTAATATGGGCCCTATATACATATTGGAGCAAAATTTCAAAAAGATAAAATCACAAAATTCAAAGCAGGACCCATACTTTTATAGAGAAATTAAAAAGCGGTCTGAGGGAAGAAATTTTTGAAAGTCTTTTTCTTTAATTGAGATATAACATAAGGCAGAGCAACTCACTACGTGTAGTGAGTAGCGGCAGCCGTTTGATTTGTTTTAGACGGTCCAGATTTTAATTAAAACTCTACCACGGAAGAGTTTTATTTAAAAGAGTTTTATTTAAAATGTTGACCGTTCAAAACACTTTTAACGGCTCAGATCACTCATTACACACCTGTAGCGAGTTTAGCTCACTACAGGCCCCTCAATTTTGGTACTATACTTGAGATTGAGATAGGTCGTTCGATTTTTCCTAAAATTAAACTCTTTGTGAATATTGCACTTGTAGAACTGTAATAACAAATCACTTATACATGAACTTTTTACATTTGTAACCTTAGTTTTTAAAATTTTTTTTTGTCTAATTTAAAAAAGAAAGAGGGACGAAAACAAACTTTAGTTTTTTTTTTTTTTTTTAAGTTCGAGAGGCTGGCAAGAGAAATACTCCTAACAAACAAGACTGTCAAACGTCAAAAACAAAGAGTATCTAATTAGGTTTCATACTAGTGTTATAAATGTCAAACAAGAAAAATAAAGCTCAACGGTCAAACCCAAGAGGAACAATTATCACGTTTGCATTAAAAGAAAAAGGGCTAAGAATCGAACCTACGTCGGATCCAGAGATCCAACCCAGTGGGGGCATTTTATTAAGGGTGATTCTATCCGCAGCCCTGTATTTACTCCGTGTAACCCACAAAAAACTCCTCCATTTCCATTTATTGTGTGAAGACCAAAATGCCCCCGAACTGCGTTTTTTTTCAACATTCATAACCCGAAATATGTGAACTTTTTCAACATTCATACCCCGAAACATTCCGAAAGACGATACCAGAGAAATTCACATGTTTGATTTCACAAATTTCGACATTAAGAAGCTGAAAATATGGTTATATTTCGACATGTTATTGTCGAAAACAACAATATTTTATCCACATGTATCTAGTTCGACATTCGGAAGTTGAATATAGACATACATTTCGACATGAGGATGTCGAACATAGACAGGGTCCAATTTTTGAAAATTCGTTCTTCAATATAAATCGACATGTTGTTGTCGAAAATGGATGTGTATTTCGACATTTAAAGTACGAAGACTGGTCGCGAGGGTAGTTTGGGCAGTTTAGGTGTATTTTGTGGGTTGTATGGAGTAAATGATGGGTTGCATGAAGAAAATGAAAAAAATGGGTTACACGGAGTAAATAGAGGGCTGCGGATAGAATCACCCTTTATTAATTGTAAACGTGCAATTTTTTTACCTAGTCAACGATTTGTTAGGGACAAGAAATCGTGTAAGATCGATTCCAAACCTAATATCAGACAAAAAATTATTGAAGGCTATGGACCATTGTAAAAGATCTCTAAAATTTAAAAATATCTAAGTTAAACAATTTTCTCATCATTTTGTATCATTTTCTTTATAAAAAAAAAGGGGAGAAAATTAAAATTCAGAAAAAAAAAATGTTAGGGGAGTTATTATTACCTTTATAGGTTCAAAATATATAATAAAACTACCAGGTTGTTGAACAATGAATGTTGTTGGCCTAGTGGCAAGAGGGAAGGTATTGGTTTTGGAGCCAAAGGTTCAAGGTTCAAACCTCAACAATCACTCCTATGTGATAACCTTTCACATTTTGTGGCTTAAAAAGGAAGAGGTAAGATTCTAACCCACGACCTCCGACTTGGAGATGAGGCGCCTTACCACCGGAATACACGCGAGTTATGTAACCTAGTTCGACACAAATTATATATATATACAAAACTTATTTCCCAAAATTAATTTTTTTTACATTAACAAGTGGGGGTCAGCGGGGGCACGTGCCCCCGCATGCCTCCCTTTGGATCCGTCCCTGCCTACGTCACAAGAAGCTTAATTTTAAGCTTTTTTTAACCCCAAAAAAAAAAAAAAAAACTTAAGTCAAACAGAAGCGGCCAAGATGCTAGCTTGTCGTTCGAACTTGGAAGTATATGATATTAGTATAATTGGTTTTTCGGGGGCCTTTTTAGAACAAAAAATAGGAAGTCGGTGGCTTATTGGGACTTGGCTGAATCTCTTGGAGTTAATTAATTTTTTCAACTAAGACGTTGTGGTATCAGAGCTTAAGGTTTTCCAAATAAATAAATAAAAATAATAAATAAAAATAAAAATAATAAAAATAACTTTTGCGTTCAGATTGCATCATTATCATTAGTGGAGGTCCAAGTCGCCAGAGTCCTTTAGGTAGTTCCTTAATTGTTTACTTGTTTTTAGATTATTGGTTATTGTTTCACTATTATGTAATTATATCTGGATTGTTTCTTTGACGAAATGTAGGAGATAGATCGCTCCCGTCGTACTACTAGGTCCACTTATGGGGGTTTAGCAGCTGGAGGTCACGGTCGGGCCACTCCTACTGCCCGTGGCCGTGGTCGTGCCACCCCTGCTGCTTGTGGTCGTGGTCCTACCAATTCTACGGGTCGTGGTGGAGGTGGTGTCTCCCCCATAACTCACGATGATACACTAGACCGGGAACCTTCTACTGAGCCAGTTGTCACAACAACCCGCACTGATCCAATTACACAAGTTATTGCCAATTCTGCTGCACCCACAACTACTATTGACCCCACAACTGCTTATCAAGCCATTCAGACGTTTGTGGGAATGTTCACAGTGCAACAAGCACAGGCAGAACCAGCAGATGCATCAAGGTCCATGACTTTGGATAAGGGTACAGTTCTGGATAGGTTTTTGAAGATTACTCCACCATCATTCATGGGGTCTGACCAACCATCTGATGTTGAAGCTCGGTTGTTAAGGATAGAAAAGATATTTGACATTTTGGGCTGTTCAGAGACACAGAAAGTGTAATTGGCGACGTATAAGCTACAAGGGGATGCAAAGCATTGGTGGCGTATGGCCAAGCAAAAGTATAAGGGAAAGGAGGATGAATTAATTTGGAGCGCTTTTAAGAAGGATTTCGAAGATAAATACATCCCACCGGTAGTTAAGAATCAAAAGTACAATGAGTTTTTGAGTTTAAAGCAAGGGAATATGACAGTGGCAGAATATCAGCGCAAATTTGATGAGTTGTCGAGGTTTGCAGGAAAACTGGTGGAAAAAGAAGAAGATAAGGTGTGGCATTTTCTGAGAGGGCTTCGACCTGATATTCAAGGAAGGGTTTCTTTATTGGACACAGAGACCCTATCTCAGCTTGTGACTAAAGCCCTAACAGCAGAGGATAATTTAGCAGAAGAGAAGAGCGCAGAGAATTATTACAAGAGGTACAGGCCAGGACAAAGTAGTGGAAGCACGTATCCTGCAAAGAGGGTGCGACATCGACTCAAACTAATGAAAGTGGGAGGCAGGCATTGACGCCGTGTTATAAGTGTGGTCAGCCTCATTCAGCACAATACCATTGTGATGGTTCACTTCAAGTTTGTTATAATTGTGGGCAACCTGGTCATATATCTACTCAGTGTAGATCTCAGGGCGGTGGAAGGAATCAGGCATTTCAAGGTCAGAAACAGTCAGCTCGTGGAGGTGAGCATAATCAGCGACAGTCAAATAATCAGGGGAATTATAAGCAGCATGCTCGAAGTGGGAGTCAGGGGCAAAAGAATGTGACTGAGGGGCGTGCGTATGCTTTGACTTGGCAGCAGGCTAAGGATGCGCCATCTGTGGTGCAAAGTACTCTCTCTATTTCGAATGTACCTGCTTGAGTTTTGTTTGATTCTGGTTCTACACATTCTTTTGCTGCTTCTAGATTTCTACGCCAATTACCTATTATTGTCGAGGCATTAGACGTATGTGTTTTGGTGGCTACTCCGGTAGGAAAAACAGTGACATTGGAGAAGGTGTCTAAGTCTTGTGCTATAGAGATGGGTGGCAGAATTTTACCACTAGACCTCATTTAATTAGAGATGCGAGACTTTGATGTTATCCTAGGGATGGATTGGTTGTCGAAATACCATGCCGCAATAGATTGTAGTCACAATAGGATGGTTTTTGCTATGCCAGGTGAGTTAGAGTTTAGTTTACAAGGGGATCGGAATGTGTCATCGATTAGTTTTCTTTCATCTCTACAGGCAAGTCGATTATTGAGGAAGGAGTGTTTTGGTTATCTAGCTTATGTGGTGAGTGAGGATCAATCTGTCCAGAAATTGGAGGAGTTGCCTATAGTAAAGGAATTTCCTGATGTATTTCCAGAGGACCTACCTGGTTCCTCCATATCGTGAGGTTGAGTTCACAATAGATCTTGTTCCTGGTACAACACCTATTTCGAAGGCCCCTTATAGAATGGCACCAACTGAGTTGAAGGAGTTACAAGTGCAGTTGCAGGAGCTGCTTGATAAGGGATTTATTAGGCCGAGTGTATCACCGTGGGGAGCTCCTGTCTTGTTTGTGAAAAAGAAGGATGGTTCTATGCGATTGTGTATTGACTACAGGGAGTTGAATAAGGTTACAGTTTTGAATAGATATCTGTTACCACGTATAGATGATTTGTTTGATCAGTTGCAAGGGGCTCAAGTGTTTTCAAAGATTGATTTGAGGTCTGGTTACCATCAGTTAAAGGTTAGGGAGGCGGACATTCTGAAAACAGCTTTTAGAAGATGTTATGGACATTTTGAGTTTTTAGTGATGCCTTTCGGTCTTACTAATGCCCCTGCAACATTTATGGATATGATGAATAGGGTCTTCAAACCCCAACTTGATCATTTTGTTGTGGTGTTTATTGATGATATTTTAATATATTCCAAGACTAGAGAGGAACATGAGGAGCACTTGAGGATAGTCTTTCAGATTCTTAGAGAGCAGAGGTTGTATGCGAAGTTTAAGAAATGTGAGTTTTGGTTGGATAGTGTCTTTCGTTGGGCATGTGATCGGAAAGGAGGGGGTATGTGTTGATAATAAGAAGGTGGAGGCTATTGTTGATTGGCCACTTCTGAAATCAGTGACACAGGTGCGTAGTTTCTTGGGTCTTGCTGGGTATTACAGGCAGTTTGTGGAAGGGTTTTCTCGCATTGCCCTGCTACTTACCAATCTTACTCGAAAAGGAGTGAAGTATGAGTGGACGGACAGTTGTGACCATAGTTTTCAACTGCTTAAGCAGAGATTGACTATGGCACCAGTACTTGCGTTGCCAACTAAGGGTGGTAACTTTGTTATTTATAGTGATGCATCTCACCAAGGTTTGGGTTGTGTGCTTATGCAGCACGATAGAGTGATAGCTTATGCTTCTCGCCAGTAGAACGTACATGAGAGGAATTACCCTACACATGATTTGGAGTTGGCGGCAGTTGTGTTTGCACTAAAGATATGGAGAGACTTGTGAGATTTATACTGATAATAAAAGCCTAAAATATATTTTTACCCAAAAAAAACTTAATTTGAGGCAAAGGCGATGGCTTGAGTTGTTGAAGGACTATGACAATAGTATATTATATCATTCGGGAAAGGCGAATGTAGTGGCAGATGCATTGAGTAGGAAGTCATATGGGGCTAGTTTGGCATCTTTGACTGTTCAGCCACATCTGATAGAGGACCTTAGGCGGTTGGGGGTGGAGGTAATACGACATGGAGATGGTGCTATATGTAGTCAATTAACAGTGAGACCAAATTTGTTGGATAGAATTCGACTAGCTCAACAATATGACTGCGTGTGTAAAAGGATTTTGGAGGGTATATCGAAGGGCGAGAGTAGAGGGTTCATTGTGGGTAAGGATGGAGTACTTAGGTTTGGGAATCGTGTTTGTGTGCCAGGTGGTGGAGATTTGAGAACAGAGATTTTGGTTGAGGCTCACAGTTCTGGGTATAGTATTCATCCAGGTAGCACTAAAATGTATAAGGATCTACGAGAGCATTTTTTGTGGAATGATATGAAAAAGGGTATTGCGAGGTTTGTGGCACAGTGCCTTACATGTCAGCAGATTAAGGTGGAGCATCAGAAACCGGAAGGAAAACTTCAGCCATTACCATTACCTGAGTGGAAATGGGATCATATCTCTATGGCTTTTGTATCTGGGTTGCCTCGGACTAGCAGTGGGCACGATGCAGTTTGGGTTATAGTTGATCAACTCACTAAGACAACGCATTTTGTTGCTATTAAGATGACATATACATTGGACCATTTGGCGCAGTTATATGTATGGGAGATTGTTAGACTCCATGGAGCACCTGTATCAATTGTGTCAGACCGTGATCCTCGTTTTGTGTCTAAGTTTTGGGGGGCATTACAGTCAGCAACGGGTACTCGCTTACTTTTCAGTTCTGCCTACCACCCGCAGACCGATGGTCAGACTGAGAGGACTATACAGACTTTGGAGGATTTGTTGAGAGCGTGTAGCCTAAAGTGGAAAGGAAATTGGGATAATCAATTGATGTTAATGGAATTTGCATATAATAACAGTTATCATTCGAGTTTGGGAGTTGCTCCATATGAGGCTTTGTATGGCCGAAAGTGTAGATCACCCATATGTTGGTATGAGGTTGGAGAGAGGCAACTTTTGGGACCTGAGTTGGTGGAGGATGCGACCCAAAAGATTGCTACTATTCGGGAGAGACTTGTAATGGTTCAGAATAGACAGAAAAGCTATGCAGATAATCGTAGGAGGGATTTGGAGTTTGCAATAGGAGATATGGTGTTTCTTAAGATGTCCCCTTGGAAAGGTGTTATTCATTTTGGCAAAAAGGGAAAGTTGAGTCCTCGCTATATTGGGCCTTTTGAGGTTTTGGAAAGAATTGGTGAGGTGGCTTATCGTTTGGCGCTGCCGCCTAGTGTGGCTCGGGTTCATAATGTTTTTCATGTATCGATGTTGAGGAAATATATGCATAGCCCATCCCATGTGATCGATTATGAACCATTGCATGTTCGTGATGATTTAACCTATGATGAGCAACCGGTTGAGATTCTCGACACGAAGGAGAAGGTGCTTCGCAATAAAATGATTCGTTTGGTTAAAATTTTGTGGCGCAATCATGCGGTTGAAGAAGCCACATGGGAGCTTGATAAGGAGATGCATGAGAAGTACCCACACTTGTATGATTGAGGTTAGTGTACAATTTCGAGGACGATATTTATTTTAAGGGGGGAAGGATGCTACGCCCTAGCATTTTTATTTCATTTTATTTATTATATGCTGCCATTTATAATTGAGCGTAGTGGTTGGGTCCTATTTAATTATTTTTACGGGTATTCTTGACCTTGTTATAATTTGAAAATGCAAGTTTAAACTTATTAGATTATTGTGGAATATACTAGTATTAGGCTAATTAGATCAATATATCTAATTTTATCAGTTAGTCTCGTAATTCTAATATATCAATTAGCTAATATTTAGGGTGAGTGGTTTAGTGGGCAGTTTAAGCATTGCATGTATATATAATTCATTAGTTAATTGCCTATGGGTATTATTTGAGAAAGAGAGAGCATTGGGAGAAGAACTTTGAGAAAGAGGGGAGCCACAAGGACGCGTAAAGTGTTGAGGCAGTTGTCATTCTCCAATTCTCGTTAAACATCGTCGTAAGTATTTGTATCTTATTCTCCTTTGTTTGGCACATTCCATCAGTATCATTGGACAAGAGGATTTTATGCAAATTGGTGGGCTACAACTTGTGTTGTGCTATGGAGTACTCGGGGGGCGAGAGAGAGAGAGCACGTGAAGAAGGTTGCTGCCATGTGTGTTGCATGTTGTGTGGTATTTTGATCTCTCTCCCTTGCATTCTAATAGAGTTATTTAGTGAGGTTAATATTATATTCATGGGCTATCAATGTGGAAAGGGGGTTTCGGTGATGTTCTGTACCATTGGGATATATTATATGTTTTGCTTGGATGGGAAAATTAAGGCTTTCATTACTAAAGATTGGATTTTGGAGTTTCGGGCAGCTAATAGTGGTTGATAATTTAGAATTAGGCACATTTTGGGTACGTAAATTGAATAGGACATTCCTAGAATTACATATTCAGTGTTGTACTTTTCAACTAGTTAGTTATTTCAAGTTCTTAATTTATTCTGTACAGGTTAGTCTCTTTTTGCGTATTCGAGTTGTATCGCTTTTGGACCCAGGTGAGTGGTTAAGTACGTTACGTACTTTCGAACTTTCTCGTGTCCCTTAAATTATTCGTTGAAAAAAATTTAGAATTGTTAACTGGAAAAGTGAATTATTTATAATTGCTTCTTTAAATTGGCACGCGATAAAAAAAATACTCTTTTTGGTGAGAACTTTATGGATATTATTGGGAACATTTATTATTGGAAGTCCAGGGAAATTATTCCTTTGTATAGGTGACCCTGGCCATTAGGGAAGAGACTTGGGTTAGGCCGGTGACCCTTTTGCTGAACAGCTGTCTTTTCGCCGGATCGACTTAGGGAAGAGTACCATTGTTTGCCAACACCGGGTGACTCTAAGTTCGATATTGGATCCAATCTTGAGATAATTATTTTGTTAGTCATGGTACTATTTGGTTGTGGTTCCCCATTGTTATTGGATATCATTTGTGATCACCATTAAGATTTATTATTGTTTTATCTTATATCGTGAGTGCCAAAATGTGATGATATGGTAATTCAATTTCATCCATGTTTTAGACCTTTATTTACTATTATACATGCTTGTCATTCACTGAGTTTGTGAGCTGACGGATTTATTCCAACACCATTTTCAGGAAACTGAAGTCGATAGGTGAGGACTTTGGCGGCATCTTGGGAGTTACTATGTCGACCTCCATAGGATGTGCATTCTAGTCTTGTTATTTTATTTATCTGCTGCCGCACTTGGTTAAACCTTTTTGGTAAAAGATTTGGATTCATTTTATTATTGGTGATCATTTTTATAGTTTGGTTCATGGGATGGTGTGCCCCATGCTTTGTTGAGACAATTTGGTTTGATTTTGTTTAATAATAAAGGTCTCTTAATATTCATTGGCTTATTTTATTTTAGGTTGCGTGTTCCATAAGTTGGCCTTGTGGTTCACGGCCGGTCATTTCCCGTTTTGGGGTGTGACAGACGTAATAATCGAGAAATTACGCACTTAAGTATTTTTTTTCTCTTGACAAATAACAAGATATTAATAAAATTAAAATTATGTGATGTTAAGTCAAAACTTTATCTTTCCATTTCTTTTCATTTTCATAATTTTCTCTTGTCAAAGCTGGCCAAATAACTGAATAAGATACTTGCAAGTAGAAGTTTATTTTTTGAAAAAATAATTTTGACACTTCTTTGTTACAAATAAACCAGTAATAAATATTTCAATAAGTCTAGCGACCAATGTATCTTTCTTTTGATTTGGCCGTGCTATCTGTGTGCATTATGTCTTTTTCAGTTGTACTATTTGTTTGAGCTCGGTAGCTTGTAATTTATCAATGAAGTTCTTACTTCTTCTAAAAAGAAAAAAAAGAGAGGAATCTACCGACCAAAACACTAAAACACCCCAAAACATACTTACTCTACTCGTGTTCAAACAACTCGGCAAGTGAGCCCCAAAATATACAATTGGATCTAATATAACGTGGTTTATATAGAAAGTTGTGCACATATATCCAGACACAAATGTATCCACACAAATTCTCTCCCATTTTTTCAATAATGCTACGGGTACATACCCATTTTTTTCCGCTACTAATTGTGATTGGAAATTCATATCTAAGATATGTGACAAGTTCATCGACCATAAAAGTTCCTTTCTTTTTTTTAAGAAAAAGTTCATTTGTTGTTCATAGATAGAAGATTAACAAAACAATCACTACTGCAAAAACGTTAAAAGATCACAATTTTTACCCCTAATCTTTGACTTTTAATCACCGTTGGAAAACCGTGATCTATCAAGACGTAATTAAAAGTTTGCTACTTTTAATCACGGTTATTACCCGTGATGAAAACTCAAAAAAAAAAATGGTAAAAAAGGAAATAAGTCTAATTGATATAGAGGAATGATCTCGTTTTTAGACTGAAACCGTGATATTTTCAATTGAAATAACTTCAGTTTTTTACCAACTGTGATGAAATATATTATTTTTGATCTCGATTTTCTTAAAAACCGTGGTTGTTTCTCTAAATACTAGTGTTAATCCGATTATGCTCATTGCTAAAGTTCAATATTTCCGAGCTAATTTTGCCAAGCATAGACAACACTACTCAATATTATTATCAAGAAAGGTTACAGACTCACAGGACTCTAGTACATTGTTTTGAACCATGAACAACAAATATTATTGCCATTTCATAATAATCTCTGGCAATTACAAGTCTCTCTTTTTGTACAACATGCCACACATACAGCTCTCAAACCATCACCAAAATCGCCTTGGAACCAGGGGCAAACTGAACAAAACTTGCATCACAGAAAGCATCTAGTAGTATAATTTCCAGAGATTATATATGTGAAAACTCTTGGCTATGAAGGGAAATCTGGAGGAAACATGCCATTGCAAGTCTCTCTACCAATGCGCCAAACTCTGGTCAATGATTGAGTGCCTCACACGTTGACCAAGCACCGGGGAGTCAGAAAGATTCATTCCAGGAAAGCAACACGTAGGCACGGGCGAATTGGGATTGCTCATAACATCTTCTTGCAAATATCCCCCATCCGAGTGAGTATCTTGAATGCCAAGTTTTGAAGAGCTCGAGAATATGCTTCCACAATTGGATGTCCAACATCCTACATTTAGAAGCAATAGGAAGGAAATAAACACAAGTATGCAATAGTTTTTGCCAAACACAACAAATCTACTTGTCAAAGATGAAAAAAATATGGTTAAGAACAGCATGGAGATAATGTCAGTGTCATAATACAAATCTCACATTGTTCAAGGGGCGATCATAGCATAAAAATGTTAGTCCTTTTTGACAATTCAAAAAACTGCTACTATAAAAATCTCCTTAAAAGAGTTTCTTTTTATATTACACATCGAAGGCGATAGGAATATTTTTTCAATCACATTCGCACTATATCAATTTACGACAAAATATCATAATATGCCAGTATGAATCAGTTATGCGAACTAATGTATAGATTAAATCTCGATTTGACACTTACGGAATCGTCCCAAATCCCCAATAAATAAAGCGGTACAAATCTAAATAATGAAGCTCGAAGTTAGAATGACCACAGGTGTCTGAGTTTTGCTCTAGTGATAAACCATAATTAGTCTAGAACGTGTCCGACTTCAAACTCTAAGTACGAAGACGGGCTTACAAAATTAGATTCAGTTGCATTGTACCGAACTTACCTTTCCATATTGGATTTTCCCAACATCAAGAAATGTCTGAGCAAGGTTAGTATATCTTTGTCTTGAGCTGCTGTATAAGAGCTTCAGCTTGGTCCAATAAGAATTCCATCTTATCCAGTTCAAATATTAATTGGATCCTTCATTAAGGACCATGATGTTCAAACTGGAGATTCACAAGTAGTTTGTTCCATATTCTCTCTTTCCATGCTAATACTGTTGCTTCCAACCTATTGACGGCTTCACGGGCATTGTGTTCAAATCTCAAACGCGGAAAATTGAGCGTTTCCTCTACTGATACTGATTCGACACTGAAGATTCTGTAAAATTCTTCGCAAATATATGCCTTTCCGGATTGTAAATAAGTACAGATGATGGTCATTAGACTTATCAAGGGTAGAAAAACAGCAGAAAAAATTCATAGTTCTGGGGTGCAGTCAGCATTGTTCATAAGATTCGGTAGCAGTGAATCGACAAAAAAAGTTCTATTATGAGTTTGGGATGCAATAATAGCATATTAAGACCATAAAAAAACACAGAAGTGCGATATTTTATTCTTTTCACACAAATGGCATCTAATGATGCCCTGAGCCCTAAGTCTAATGGCCAATTCTTGCTTTTGCGGAAGGTTAGCTAGTTTAGAGTGGAAACTCTGTCATGTAATGAACTTCAACGCGAAAAATCTCACCTAATAAGCTTCCAGCATGGACGAGCAATTTCATCAAGGCTCATATGGCCAATGATGCTATTATACCCATTATCAAAATTTATGTTAAAGCCAAAGGTGGATTTAAATTTTTATGGGAAACTCCAAAATAAAATGTAAAAAATCCCTGAGAATTTGTCTAAGCTTATTGCCGGTTAAAAATGCTTTGAAATGAAGAAACTTGCCTGTCTTAGGAAGTGCGTCTTTGATAATGGTAGGGACAGACATATCAAGCAAGACAGTCTCATTGATGAATTTGGCAGCTTTGAACACTTGGTGCACCACTTTCCTCTGATTTAGCAATTGACACTCCTAATGTATTGTCTGGACCATAAGGGTTCAATTGGTAAACCAAAGTACTAATAATTTCTCCACCAGTTCCTTCCCCAAATAGTGGTCTATCACATTTAAAATGAAAATTCTCATGATTACATTTAGCCCATTGCTTCCTCATGAGAACCAACGCCAGCTAAAAGACATGCCAGAAAATTTGATCCTCCCCTAAGTACTGCTTGAGAGATTTTGTCAAAGCAGCCAAGGACACAGAATCACGGCCAAAGGGCTTCTCTACAATGACCCTCGTCCAGCCATTAGTAAACGAAGAAGAGAGGATTGCGTATTTTACGGCATCTACAAATACATTCAATGGGATTGATAAATAAAAAAGGCGATTAGAAACCCTCCCAACCAGCAGAGAAGTTCACTGCAATCTATCTATATAAAAATGAGAATCATTTGCAGAAAAATTGATCATCTACAACTTAATAGATAAGTAAATCAAGAAAATTATCCCCATTAGGCTCTTTTGAGTTTTGCCTTTTAAAAAGGCACAAAAACCATTTTGATAAAGAATCAACAGGTTACAATTCAAACCAGCAAAGTTAAAACCAAACCCGAAGAAGGCATCCAGAAACCACACAAAAAGGGTAAATGTTTCCAATTGTGTTACTCTCTATCTTCAAATACAGTTCAAGACAAGACAAATAATGGCACTTCCTATTTGCCTATATTCGGCTTCTTGTTTTACATAGGTCATAAAGCAACTTGAATTTCTCAAGGCTGTCAAAAACACAAAATTGCATTTTTTATTTTGCATGAGATTGTTTTATTCAGTAACTTTTCCACCAGATTCTTGAATGCCAAATTAAAGCAATCCATGTGAGCTCAACAAAAAGAACTCATGAAAGCAAAAAACAATATCTAGGCATTTCTCATAGAACAATACATAGTCAAAACCAAATGAAATGAGAGGACTGAATTCATTCCGTCCTAATTTTTACCTCCGCAGTTTCACTTGAATCGGCTCACTCATATGAATCTTTCCAGCCTTCCTTCAATCACATTTGCTTAGAACTAATCAAGGCGTCCTATTCAACAGAGATTAAAATATTGAAGAAGTAGCAAAGTTAATGGGAACTGAAAGAGCGTAGAAACCAAACTAACTAAGCTTGAATTTCATGTACTAAACTAAAGAACAATGAAACCTCTCACAAATAAAGACAAATACTTTAGGCAGCTGATCAAACAGAAGTACAAAGAAAGAGAGAACAAACTTAACTCAGCAAAAGGATAATGTCCTTTTGAAATTACAAAAGCTTGTAGCTTACTAATGGAAATAATTACTACTCAAAACTGAGAATTAGTAACAAAGTACAAAAGCAAATCCAGAAATATCTCATGTCAAAGAATCTGGTAACTAAAGAATAGGAACATGTATATGCAATGTTGGGAAGTAAGAAAGGTATTGAAACATACCTTATAACCCTAGTTGTCAAATCTTGAATCGAATCGAGAATCGAAATGGTCCTGTTGTGAATCATGAATCGAATCGTGAATCGCTCTGGTTCGGTCATTTTTTAAAAAGTACATAAAAAGGTAGATTTCAAGTTGGAATCAATAAAATTAATGTTTAAGAAGATATATGATGATCAAGTGGTCTAAATGGGAAGACACTCCCTTTTATAGCAAGGGATGTGGCCGTGGTCTTCCCAGCAGGTGCCAAACCCTAACTTTTTCTGGTACAAACTTTTGGAAGCTTCTGAAAAAGAGAGTCGACCCTTTATATGCCAGAAAAATTAAAGAAACCCTGCAATTTATCAATTATTTCATTTTGACCCACATGCAAAACATGGGTTCAAAATTGAACTGAATCATACGATTCTTAGGATTCGATTCACGATTCACTGATTCAGTGTACGATTCTATTACACCTGCGATTCATAGTATCGGTTCATATCGAAAATACCCTGAATCGAACCTAATCATACGATTCGAATCGCGAATCGCATGATTTCGATAACTATGCTTATAACAATACAAACCCGCAATTCCAAACCCAGAATTCTGTGTCAAAAAACAAGGAAAGAAACAGCAACAACACTTGCAGCATGTCCTGCAATTTCAAATAATTTCAGCACTCAAAATATAAAGTACTTTCACATGAGATAAAGAGGTAGATATATAGCGAAAAAAAAGAGAGAAGATAAACGGAGTAGAATAAGCTCAATGTTACACAGACTCTCGTAATGGCATAAAGTACCCGTGTCGAACACTCGACACTCGGATAATGGTGTGGGATATGTGTCCGATAAGTTTAATAAGACACTTCTATAGAAAACCTAATTGTAATTTGAGTTTATCATGGAAGTATGCATAAACCTCTTGTAGACACCCCAATTTTATCCTCATATATCCCCAATGATGAAAGGAATGATCAGTGGTACCTTGGAACAACTTGGAACAAACTACTGTGAACTTCAGAGTCTTTGGACAGAAATCCCCTAGTCGTACGGTCCACCAGGAAAGCCGTACGGTTGACATTTCTACAATCAAGCCGTGCGGTCTATTCACATGAACCGTGCGGCTAACCCTTTAAAGCCGTCCGGTTAACCTCAAGAAATATTCGTTTTGCCAGCAGGAGCATCTCATCATGAAATGGCAGGGAATCGTACTCATTTTTATTCCTTTCTTCGGCTATAAGAACACCTCGCCTCTCCCATTCTCAACACACAGAAACTCCACCCCACTCCGGCGACACGCTGATAAAATTTCCGGTCTTTTTTCTGTTCAAAATTCCGTCCAAACCCCTCTAGAAACTTCGAGCCCATTCCATTTCTTTCGTTTAAACCCCCCAGTAACCCTGCTGTATGTGTTAAATCCATCCCTCAGGGAGTTCAAAACCCAAGTTCTCTGAAGTTCTCGACCGTTCGAAAATTTTCAGTAAAGGTACTAATCGTATTTCTTTTAGGGTTCTAAACCTTGGCCTTTTGGGGATTATCCGGGTCAAGAGTGACTCTAATAGTCATCTCTAGGCTCGGGTGATCAAACTTTTCGCAAAAATCAAGTTTTACAAGCAAGAACAAATTCTTGTTCGAAAAACAAAATTTGAAAATTTTTCCAAAAAGTGAACCGTCACGGTTCACTTAGGTAAACCGCATACTGACTCACTTATGTATGCCGTACGGCTCACCTTTGAGGCATAAAAAAATTTTCTCCGATCTTCCCTATTCATACTGTTTTTCTGATTTTCTGTAAAAAAATGTTTATTAGACTTTTACCCCTTCTGCTTTCCAATTATTATTACTAAATCCTTTTATTTAATTTTATTCTCGTTATTGTTTCATTTAATTTCGTTATTTACTTGTCTATTTGATCAAAGCTTTCAATAAAACTTTTTCCAAAGTCCCACAAAATTTAGTAGAGACCGGGAATTTCCCGGGCGAGCGGGGTGCTTTTCAATAAAACCTTCCCCGTTCGTAACCTGGCTTCCGAATCCAAGAATCTTTTCGCAGATCAAATCCTTTTCCAAAAACGGCATAAGAGTCATTTTTTATTTTCCAAAACGGTTTCTCGGGTACCAAAATCACTTCCCAAATAAATCCCGGGTGGCGACTCACATTTTTCTTCTTCAATTTCAAAAACGCCAAATTGGGCCTCCGAGCCCCGCGTGGATCCGAAGCGTCCACAAAATGGCGACCCTGCTGGGGAATTTTAAATTAATTTTTATTTTGGTATTTTACATTTGTAAAACGACCCCCGGAAGCTTGACAAAAACGAACACGCCCCGCGTGATCGAGAAAGGAATGGTGCCGTAACAGGGCTACGCCCGACCAATCCGGACTGGAGTTTTCCCGGTTGTTTGCTCGAGTAAAATTTCAAAATAAAAATTAATTTATGGGTGAGCCAAACTTGAAAATATTTGTGGGATTTTTGAAAATATTTTATTGCGAAACTTTTTGCATTGCACGTGCATCGATGTTGGATAAGCCCCGCCGCTGCGTCTTGGTTACCCTACCCGGCTTGCTGGTGTTAGGACATCCCAAGATTCTCGTCAAACCCTGGACGATGATGAGTCAGCCTGCCGTTCGACCTTTGCCATGCAGTACACTTGGCACTGGGAGGCAAATATTGGCTCTAGTCTAGGGAACCCTTCAAACCAAAACCCAGCCTTTTGCATATAGTAAACCATAGCACTTTCCAACCTACGACAGGGCCTGCAGGGTAGGATTTTCTATTATATCCTGTTATGTGCTTACTGCTTCTAACATATCATGTTTATCTGTTTTCTGCATATCCTGTTTATCTGTTAGTTGGTT
Source organism: Vaccinium myrtillus (assembly GCA_016920895.1). Taxonomy (NCBI): domain Eukaryota; kingdom Viridiplantae; phylum Streptophyta; class Magnoliopsida; order Ericales; family Ericaceae; genus Vaccinium; species Vaccinium myrtillus. The sequence continues at coordinate 20,569,113 of CM029271.1, forward strand.
TCTGCATATCCTGTCATCATGCTCACATTCGCATTAGTAGTATAATTTACCCTAGATTGTTACCTTTCTCGCGGTCTTGAGAGGTTGCCCTGCCCGATGATGAGTCGTGCATCCCAACGCACGTTGTTCAGATTAATTCAGTCCTTAGAATAACAGGACTTAGGAAAATCAAATCAATTTGATCCTTAATAATTCCTTGACAATGACCTAACCGAAATTAGGAACAATTGACCCAAGCTGGGGCAATTGTCCCTAAAATCAAAGTTAGATCCTTGAAAAGGAATCATCAAGAACCAAGTTGATTTAATTTCCCCGAATCCTGCTATCCTAAACAAAGGATACACTGTCAAAAGAAGCACTGAGGATCGGGGCAGCTTTTTTTCTAAGACCCGTTTTTGCATAGTCTAGGAGACTTTAAATCTTTGGAGTTTGAAACACCTCCAGTGTCAGCCGTGCTCGAACGGCTCCTTGTGATTTTATCGCATTTCTATCCAGATTTTGACAGCCTTATTGCTTTGTCTTGGATGGTCACGAAAGTTGACTGGCTCTGGTTCCAACACACAGGAACTTAACCTACTGAGTAGTCGACCTACCCAGGGCTGTTGAAAACCTTTTGAGACTTAGGTTTGCATATGTGACGACACAAATACGACATACCCATTTTTCAAAATAAAACAAGCAGGGGCATTTCTGAGTTTGCTTTACTGTCAATCCCCAGCCATTCAGCCAACACGAGAAAAACCTCATACCGGGTTGGACTCGAATCCCCGAACAGCGATCAGTTCGAACTGAGTCAGGAACGGTACAGTCAACCGGGAGCTCAGCTATGTCGGCAGAAACAGATGAAATCCAGCTTCTTAAGGATGCTTTAGAGGAACAGAAAACCAACAGCGCCAAACAGATGGCCCAGATGATGCTCATGATTCAGAAACTAACTTCTCAACTCCCTCCACCAGCAGGAGGATCAAGCGGTCAAAACATGGAGTCAATATTGACCAAGCTGGTTAAACTTGAGGAGTCTGTTCAGAAACAAGAGAAGATAGCAACTACAGGAATAGATATGGAGAAGTTGTGCCTTTTCCCGGATGCAAAGCTCCCCGACAAATTAAAACCAATAGATTGGGATAAGTTTGACGGCAGCGGTGACCCGAAAGCTCATTTGCAAACATATGTGGGTACTTTATCCATGTATGACGTTGGGAAGGATGCAACGGGCCAGATGTTTCAGCAAACCCTAACCGGGCCCGCACTCCGCTGGTTTCTGAATTTGGACATCTCTAAGAAGAAGACGTGGGAAGATATTGGGGCAGCCTTTGTCGCCCAATACAACTACAACATTCAACTTGAGATGACTATCCGAGAGTTGGAATCGACCAAGATGGGTAAGAATGAGTCCTTTGCTGACTTTATTAAGAGATGGAGAGGGAAAGCCTCTCAGATGATGGAACGACCTTCAGAAAAGGAACAAATGAGAATCATCACAAGGAATCTGGAACCGGACTTTGCCAAGCACTTGGTGGTCTTTCAGACAACTGCTGACTTCAAGACTTTCTATGAGGCAGGCCTTGCCATTGAGGAGGCAATCCAGTCCGGCATTTTTGAGGAAAAGGAACCTGTTCCCAAAACCAAATGGGTGCACTCTGACAACAGCGATACATTGTTCAGCGGAAATGATTATACCCAAGCCTCTTCCAGCTCCACAAACCAAAGTTTCAATTAAGCCATACTTGTCAACGAAGTTCAAGCCAACCATTCTCAAAAACCAAAAAGAACCCTCTCCCAATTCTCCACACCTCTGTCCTCAATTTATGAAGAACTTCTCAAAACTGGCCATATCAAACCACTCCCTCCAACTCCTCTACCTCAGAAGCTTCCATCTTACCACAACCCAAATGCTTTTTGTGCCTTCCATCAAATGCCCGGTCATGCTACCGATGAATGTTACCGTCTCCGCTACAAGATTCAGGATCTCATTGACAACGGGACCATTCTTCCTCCACCATTGGAACCAGACACTCTGCCCTAATCAACACGAAGCTTATGGGGAATTGCTGATTCGACCAAAATCAGGGTTAGCATTGGAGAAACAACTGTCAATCTTCCACGAGTCTTGGAAGTGTTCAAGTCAAGCGAAGTCTTCGAGTCAAGTTTCGAGTCGAGTCAAGTCTTTGTTGTGTTAGTTTATACTTCTGGTATTTCATGCTTTTGCTTTCAAGTTTGTGTCCGTCTTCAAATTCAAGTCTGAAATGTCTTGTTGTTGTCAAGAAAAACAAAAACAAAAATAGAGTCAGCTTTGTAGTCCCGAACTACGCATGACCTGATTCCTTGCAAAGGGATACGTAGGCAACCCTCAGTGGTTCGGTCGTAACTTTCGAAAATCAATGTCGCGCCTTTGTGTTGAAATTGCTTGGGTTTTTGAAATAAACTCTCAAATTTAGAATTATTTTCCACCATCATTTGAGATTCATGATAACCACTTCAAAACACGGGATGATTGAACCCTCAGCTCTTACAAGAAGAAAGAATTCCAGGTGCCATTTCTCTATGCCATCATGAAGCAATGCTTTGACATAGAAAAAGCCTGCTAGGTCGAAAACCCGCAAGGGCGGCCTAGGAAAAAGTAAAGGCAAAAAGCTCGCTAGATCGAAACTGCAAAATATGGTCTAGGCAAAAGTTAGAGCATGCACAGATTCTCTCTATCAAGTTGCGTTATTCAAGATGAAGGAAGGCATTCTTTGCTTTTATTCCCCAGACAAATATATCCCTTGATAGCCCTTTTGAGCCTAAATCAATTTCTTCGGATAAGAACCCAGCTAGGCAGCTATCCCCCACATTGAGGTGAAATAGGAGATATGAGCACACGACTGCTAGAGGTACATCAAAATTTCAAAAGGCGCGAAGCGCATGGTTGCCAGTGGCACGTCAAGATTTCAAAAGAATGAAAGTGCCAAGCATAAAGGCACAACAAAATGCGAAGCATTGAAGACAAAGAGAGAAAATGCCCATCAAAAAGCAAAAGGGGCATCATGAAAAAAAAAAGGCCCAAGATAGCTGCTAGCTCTAAACCCGGAACAAAATTGAATTTTTTTTTAAGCCTTTTATCCTTTCTCTGTCAAGCCCAAACCTTGACCCCGTCATAACCTGAACAAAGTCCTTTCAGATTGGAAAGCGCAACTTGATGGTGAGAATCTAAGTCAAAAAGGGAACAGTCTAATCTCCCTTAAAAGTCAAAGCATTGTGCAAACATTGGCATCACTCGAAGCAAAACTTCAAACCTTGGCACATCAATCGGTCTTCATCAGCAGCCCTCCAAACTAAGCACCTCAATGAAAAATCAGTAAATCAGCAACCCAGGGGCATGGGCTCACAATAAGAAATCTTGTGTTTTGAATGAACATCATTTGATGGGGTGAAACAATTTCAAAAGACTCAAGTTTATGACAATTTCAATTGTGGGGCACGTTTTGCCATTTTCTGAATCCTTGAATTTATTGTTGCTCAATGGTCTTTTCTACCCTTCAAGTTGACATAATCTTGTCAAAGTCCACTTTCTTGTCAAGTCAAAAACAATCCATGTCTGCTAATAGTCAATCTCCGCCCAGTCAGGGGCACCTTTGGGGAGGTCACTTTCCTATCGAGTCCATATGGTCTTGCCAAAATCCTTTAAGTCAACCTAGTCCTGTCAAAATTTACTCCATTTGTCAAAAAGTCAATCGAGTAGTCAATCTCCACCCAAATCAGGGGCATCATTGTAAAGTCACTCCAAGGCCTTGTTCAAATTCACACAAGGTCTATTGTCCAGTCAAATATCCTTAGACTCGTGGAAGATGATTTCAATGCATGGAAGGGCCTATGTTTGGATACACAGGTCAATGGGTGGCTAAAACCACCAACAGATTCATAATCGAGGGTCACATTTGTCCCGGACTGGGGCACGTCAGCCCAATGCCTTCTACTGGGACAAGCACATTTCCAGCGCAAAAGGCTCAAGCCTTGACCACGGAAAGCCGAAAGCTCAGAAAACCCAAAAGCTCAAGATCCTGATACAACCTCAACCTTGGCCAAAAAGGAAAGACAGTAAAGCAAAATGAGCACCCCGTTGCGCCACCTTACTTTTTAAGGAAATAAATGTTGTCATTGTGTCGTCAAGTGTCAAAACCTGAGTCTCACACAATCGTCCTTCGGGACATGTTTTTCAATCAATCGTCCTTCGGGACATGTTTTCAATCAAATCATTTTCAAGACTAGAAATGGTCACCTTCAAAATTCAATTTCAAAACCAGAAATGATCATCTTTTCAATCAATCAATCATCCTTCGGGACATATTTTTTAATCAACCGTCCTTCGAGACATGTTTTCCAAAACCAATCGTCCTTCGGGATAGCTTTTCAATCAATCGTACTTCGGGACAGTTTTTCAATCACTCATCCTTTGAGGCATGGTTTTCAATCAAATCCATCGGGACATATTTTTTCAAACAATCGTCCTTCGGGATAGTTTTTCAATCAACCGTCCTCTAGTTATATTAACACAGTCATTCAAAAGCACTCATATAGGTCCGGGCGGTCATTCGCTCCGAACGGATCGCCCCAAACCGGTCATAAGCACTCTCATGACTCCAAGCGGAACATCATCATAAACACGGTACCTTCCTTTCCTTTTGTTATGTAAGTCCTTTCGGGGCATTAAAACCAAAATTGTTTTCATCTGTCATGTTTTCTTCAATGGCACCAATTATTTTCCAGAAAATATTTCAAAGTCCGTCAGGCATCATTTAAAATTTTCTAAAAAAAAATCATTTTTAAATCCTCAACGGCACCGGATTAATTTTCATAAATCATTCTAAAGTCCTTTACGGCATTTTCCAAAATTCGGAAATCATGTTAAGTCCTCAATGGCACCTTTTAAAGTCTTAAGTCCTCAATGGCATTTTCCATTTTCCAAAAATTCAGAAATCATGTTAAGTCCTCAACGGCATCTTTTTAAAATTAAAGTCTTAAGTCCTCAATGGCATTTTCCATTTTCCAAAAATCATAAATCATTTTAAAGTCCTTTACGGCATTTTCCAAAATTCGGAAATCATGTTAAGTCCTCAACGGCACCTTTTAAAGTCTTAAGTCCTCAATGGCATTTTCCATTTTCCAAAAATCAGAAATCATTTTAAGTCCTTTACGGCATTTTCCAAAATTCGGAAATCATGTTAAGTCCTCAACGGCACCTTTTAAAGTCTTAAGTCTTCAATGGCATTTTCCATTTTCCAAAAATTCAAAAATCGTGTTAAGTCCTCAGCGGCCTTTTTCAAAATTCAGAAAATCATTTTAAGTCCTTTACGGCATTTTCCAAAATTCAGAAATCATGTTAAGTCTTCAACGGCACCTTTTCAAAATTAAAGTCTTAAGTCCTCAATGGCATTTTCCATTTTCCAAAAATCAGAAAATCATTTTAAAGTCCTTTGCGGCATTTTCCAAAATTCGGAAATCATGTTAAGATCTCAACGGCACCGTAAGTCCTCAATGGCATTTTCCATTTTCCAAAAATTCAAAAATCATTTTAAGTCCTCAGCGGCATTTGTCAAAATTCAAAATTATAGCGGCATTTGTCAAAAATCATTTTAAGTCCTCAACGGCACTGATCTTTTAAAAATTACATTTTAAGTCCTCAGCGGCATTTTCCAAATTTCAAAAATAATTTTAAGTCCTCGACGGCACTGATCTTCCAAAAATCACATTTTAAGTCCTCAGCGGCATTTTCCAAATTTCAAAAATCATTTTAAGTCCTCAACGGCGCTGATCTTTCAAAAATTACATTTTAAGTCCTCAGCGGCATTTTCCAAATTTCAAAAATCATTTTAAGTCCTCAACGACACTGATCTTTCAAAAATTGCATTTTAAGTCCTCAGCGGCATTTTCCAAATTTCAGAAATCATTTTAAGTCCTCAACGGCACTGATCTTTTAAAAAATTACATTTTAAGTCCTCAGCGGCATTTTCCAAATTTCAAAAATCATTTTAAGTCCTCAACAGCACTGATCTTTCAAAAATTACATTTTAAGTCCTCAACGACATTTTCCAAATTTCAGAAATCATTTTAAATGCTCGACGGCATTTTCCAAAACAAAAATTAAAGTCCTCTACGGCATTTTTATCTGTTTTCTCGCAACTAGGGAGAGTAAAATTGAGATGTCTATATCTTTGACGCGACTTGCATCACAGAATGATGATTAAGTCTCGTCAAAGAGGGGCAACTGTAGACACCCCAATTTTATCCTCATATATCCCCAATGATGAAAGGAATGATCAGTGGTACCTTGGAACAGCTTGGAACAAACTACTGTGAACTTCAGAGTCTTTGGACAGAAATCCCCTAGTCGTACGGTCCACCAGGAAAGCCGTACGGTTGACATTTCTACAATCAAGCCGTGCGGTCTATTCACATGAACCGTGCGGCTAACCCTTTAAAGCCGTACGGTTAACCTCAAGAAATATTCGTTTTGCCAGCAGGAGCATCTCATCATGAAATGGCAGGGAATCGTACTCATTTTTATTCCTTTCTTCGGCTATAAGAACACCTCGCCTCTCCCATTCTCAACACACAGAAACTCCACCCCACTCCGGCGACACGCTGATAAAACTTCCGGTCATTTTTCCGTTCAAAATTCCGTCCAAACCCCTCTAGAAACTTCGAGCCCATTCCATTTCTTTCAAACCCTGCTGTATGTGTTAAATCCATCCCTCAGGGAGTTCAAAACCCAAGTTCTCTGAAGTTCTCGACCGTTCGAAAATTTCCAGTAAAGGTACTAATCGTATTTCTTTAGCCGGGTTCTAAACCTTGGCCTTTTGAGGGGATTATCCCGGGTCGAGAGTGACTCTAATAGTCATCTCTAGGCTCGGGTGATCAAACTTTTCGCAAAAATCAAGTTTTACAAGCAAGAACAAGTTACTGTTCGAAAAACAAAATTTCGAAAATTTTTCCAAAAAGTGAACCGTACGGTTCACTTAGGTAAACCGCACAGCTCACTTATGTATGCCGTACGGCTCACCTTTGAGGCATAAAAAAAATTTCTCCGATCTTCCCCTATTCATACTCTGTTTTTCTGATTTTCTGTAAAAAAATGTTTATTAGACTTTTACCCCTTCTGCTTTCCAATTATTATTACTAAATCCTTTTATTTAATTTTATTCTCGTTATTGTTTCATTTAATTTCGTTATTTACTTGTCTATTTGATCAAAGCTTTCAATAAAACTTTTTCCAAAGTCCCACAAAATTTAGTAGAGACCGGGAATTTCCCGGGCGAGCGGGGTGCTTTTCAATAAAACCTTCCCCGTTCGTAACCTGGCTTCCGAATCCAAGAATCTTTTCGCAGATCAAATCCTTTTCCAAAAATGGCATAAGAGTCATTTTTTATTTTCCAAAACGGTTTCTCGGGTACCAAAATCACTTCCCAAATAAATCCCGGGTGGCGACTCACATTTTTCTTCTTCAATTTCAAAAACGCCAAATTGGGCCTCCGAGCCCCGCGTGGATCCGAAGCGTCCACACCTCTCTTATTATCCATGATATGCGCTCTCTAACCTTAAAGCACCATTTTACGTAAGAAAATACACACAAAAAAAAAATGGAAACAAATTTGAATATTTTGACATGTCCCTATGTCCTTGAAATGAGAAATAGTTGAATCCGACACCTAGATACATACCCGCACCCGACATCCGTACCTAAGTCCATTTAACATAGGATTTCAATAGCTAGGTGAATGCTAATCAAGTACTACAAATCAAGGAGGAATCAACTATATTACAGAAAGATTTCAAAATAAGAGGAGGTGATGTCAACAAACATCATGGGTTATAAAATAACCAAATTCTTTATATATGTTTGTACCATAAATTTTAAAATTTACACGTGGCAAATTAGGCGGTTGGAAATTATTTTTCTAAGTAATTCGGATTTATGTTAATAGCCGAATTATCTATAATTTAGGAGATAAGTTTGTTACCTAAATTATAGGGAAGTGGTTTTCTATCTAAAACAAGTTGATAAGGGCCGAAATAAACATGTGTTAATTACATTGAGAACATGGGTAGTTATTTTCGGCCAATTAAAGGACACATGTCATCTCCTCATGCATTTTCAAGAAGATTTCGAAATGGATGCAAGACATGGGTGTTATGGCAAGAGATCATGGGCAGTTACATTTGGAAGTTACATTCGGATCCAGAGGCCATAAATACAAACCTTTGTGCAACATTACAGAGGTCCAAGCACCAACAAAGCTCATAGCAGCAAATTAATTTAGTTTATCTCCTAACTCTCAGTTAGTCGATCGATCCCTCTTTCTTCTATCTATGTCTATCTTCTACCTCTCTCACTTCTCCTCTTCTTCTTCTTCCTCCTCTTCTATGTAAACCGTAGTTGTTCTTCAATTGTGGAAGTCCTTGCTCAAAGGCCCACGAACCGTTGTAACTTTAGATTCCTCTTTTACTCAAGTTGTGCAATTGCTTGAAAAGAAGTTAGTTAAGTTTCAGGCGCATTTACATACTCTCTCGGAGATTCATATCTCCTGGCACGCCCTCGCATCTTCTACACCACCAGGTGTTGACCACTCCCGTTTCTCCTGTCCCTGGAGGAATCGGTGGCAACATTTTTTGGCACGCCCGGTGGGACACATTTAAGACAATTGAAGATTCAAGATGGCGGGAAAAGACAGGAAAGGAGGAGCTAAAGTCACGGGAACTGGTGACGATACAGGTGAAGCCGTAGAAGCCCAGTCCTTCGCGGCGTCACATGAAGATTTGCAGGAAATGGTTGTTGGCATGAGAGACATTATTCTGGAGACAAATGCTGAATTGTCTCAAGGTCTCACTGATTCTATCGTTGGCCCTTTGAAGGAGATCAAGGAGTCACAGATGGATCTCACTAAATCCACAAAAGACATGATAGTTCTTCTTAACGAAAAACTAACTCCAGTCGCCTCTGTGGCAACTGGAAATGGTGCCAACAATGACCAACTCAAGATGTCTGGTCCTCAGGGTTTCGTCTTATCCCATTACCAGGCAGCCTCATCTTCTTCTCAATTCAATCACCCAGGAGATCAGAAAGATGGTCCAGTCGGTGGAAAGTTGAGAATGGGAGCAGCATCTCATCCCGGAGCAGGTCCTGGAAGATGGAAGGATCCCAACCCTCTATTTACTGGCGCTTCCAACATTGCATCTCCTGAAGGGATACTACCATCTCCTACCCCTCAGAATCCAGTGCTTCTGAGCAAAGAGCAGGTCATTGAGTACGTCCAAGATCAGTTTGGACCTGCTTTGCAGAAGTTTGGGAGACCTGTTTACAGAAAGCCTTATAATGAGGCTGTGGATCGAGTGGAATTTCCTAAGGGGTACAAGGTTCCAGATTTCTCCCAATTCTCCGGCGAAGATACCAAGTCAACAGTAGAGCATGTGGCACGCTTTTCTGTTCAATGTGGAGAGGCAGCGAGTAATGAGTTCCTTAGAATGAGGTTATTCCCTAATTCTCTCACTGCTACTGCTTTCACATGGTATATAAATCTTCCAGCTAATTCGATCCAATCATGGACCCAATTAGAAGAGTTGTTCCACAAACAATTCTACAGAACTGAACAAGAAGTCACTCTGGCTGATCTCTCTAGGCTTTATCAATTGCCTGGAGAACCGACCGAGACGTACATTACTCGGTTTAAAACTGCTCGCTTTAAGTGTAAAGTGGTTTTACCAGAGACCGAGTATGTTCGTCTGGCCCAGAATGGCTTATGTTTAGAACTTCAGAAGAAATTCGTTGATGTGGCTTTCAGGGACTTGTTTGAGTTGGCTGCAAGAGCCACTCGTTATGAACAGTTGCTGACAGAAGATCAGGATCGCCGCAATGCTTCTAAGGGGACTTATTATAGGGACCCTAATTACCAAGTGGCTATTGCGGAGACAGAAGATAATCCAGAAGTTGCAGTTGCAGAAATTGTCAACCGGAAGCCATACGCTTGCAAAGCTTTCGTCAAAGTTGAACCCACTAAAGCCCAAGGATCTATGGCTTCACCCAAGACAACCAGGTCTTATACGTTTGACATCACAAAAGCAGAAGAAATTTTTGACCAACTCATGACGGACAAGCTTCTACGTTTTTCTGTTGGTCACAAAATCCCATCTCCTGCTGAGATCAAAGGCAAGGAATATTGCAAATATCATAACTCCTGGAACCATACTACCGTCAATTGTATCATCTTCAGAAATGCCATCCAGGACAGGATTGATAAAGGGGATTTTAAATTCCCTGAAGCTGCAAAGAAGGGAATGGTGGTTGATCAGGATCCATTCCCCGCTGACTTTGGGGCTAATATGGTTTATGTGGACATGAGAGGGGTGCCCAGGACTGCTCCAAGACAGAAGATCTCCCTAGGTGCACCTTCACAAGCTGCCAAAGGAAAGCAGATCCTTCATGACTCTGATGATTCTCCTGATGATCACCCTTCTCCTATATGGTGGGATCAGGAAGTTATTAGAAGTCGTAAAGGATCTTCTTCTATACCCAAGAAGCCATCTGTCCACCATTGCTGTGAATGTGGAAAAACCGAGAGGCCAAAGCGTCTGCAAAGTGTGGTTGTCAAGCGTCCAAGGGAAGAGACTCCATCACTCTCTCCTCGTCGTTTTCCTCAGAAGCGAGTTTCGGTGTTTAATCGCCTGAAACCCATTACTCATGAGATCCAGAAGCAAATGTCATCCTTAGTCATTACAGCTCCACAAGAGGGCAAGCCTAGGATGGTTAAACCGCCTGGGTCTGTTTCTCCCAATCATTGGTTCAAAGTAAAGCATCCTAAGTTTCCACAGCCTGAGGATCCTTTATCAAAATCTCAGAAGCGGCGTCGACAGAGGATTCGTCAGGCTGATAGGTTGGCACAGGGGATTCCAACTCCTCCACCTATTCCACCAAAGCGGTATCCTGCTCCTCCGTATGTGCAGAAGAAACCTCGCATGGAATATCGTCCAGTGCAGAAACCTACTTCTCAAAATGCAGAACCATCTTCGGTTGATATTCCTAAGGCTCGCAAACCTGCTTGGAAGGATATCCTCGCAAAGCCACGTCCTGTCAATATTCGTTCTTCAGAGGATATGTTGGTTGTACAAGAAGTAGCCCCTGTCACAAAAGTTTCATGCTCGATGGCTAATCTTTCTTGCAACATGGTGTTTGTTCTTCCTACTGCTTTCATGGCCAAAGAAGGACAACCATCTTCTATGGATGGTGATGTAGAAGCTTCAGGCGAAACACCAGAGATCAATTCTATCACGCCTGACGCTTCCATACCTATGCTAAAGACCTCTGTTCCAGAAGCTGCTGACTCCAAGATTCCTTCTATTGTGGTTTTGAAGGATGAGCCTACTGCATATTGCCCATCTCCTGTGGCCAGTGTCTTATTTGAGAAGCCGGACCCAATGATGACTCAACATCTTCGTCCTCTTTACATTCAAGGTCATCTGGATGGTATTCCTGTCAACCGTATACTGGTGGATAATGGGTCTGCTGCTAACCTCATGCCACGTTTCATGCTCGTTAAATTGGGCAAAGGAGATCAAGATCTGTTACCTTCTAGCGCCAGCATCTCTGACTTTGCTGGAGGCATCACCACGGCCTAAGGTATTATTATTATGAATTTGCAAGTTGGAACAAAGACTTTGACCACTCCATTCTTTGTGGTTAATTCACGTTCAAGCTACAATCTACTATTGGGCCGCGATTGGATTCATGTTTGCATGGTTGTCCCTTCTACTCTTCATCAATGCCTAATCTTAAGGCGTGGTGATGACGTAGAAGTGGTTTGGGCGAGACAAGAGGCCTTTCTTGGCCTCTTCTAACCATGCGAGATGCCAAGTTATATGACAATGAGATTAGTCTGTCAAGTTCAGGGATGATAAGTATGGCAAGCCTACGGCCATTACTTTGTCTACTCAAACTACGTAGATGAATTCAAAGCTATCTACAAGCGGTTGGTCGGCCCTCTCCTTACGAGAGATTAATAGGCCGAGCACTTCACTTCTTCAAGCCATTTCCCATGGATCAAGCTCCAACGATCGGTGAAAAGATGGCGGCTTTGCGCAGTGCCGCCTTGGCTCGATTGATCGCCTATATCACGCAGAGAGGAGAGCTGCGTTCTTTGGATTCGGAAGATAATTCGGTCTTGACGACCGAATTGTTTTTTGGGGGCAATACACCTCCTGACGACGTCATCCAATTAGAAGATTTGGAAGCACCACCAGCAAAGTTGGATGATTTGAAAGCTGATGTTCAAGATCCTTTGGAGGAGATAAATTTAGGCTCAGAAGATCATCCAAAGCCTATTTATGTGAGCCAATGCCTTCCTGAGGCAGTTAAAAACGCTTACGTTGATCTCCTCCAAGGATATAAGGATTGCTTCGCTTGGGAGTATGAAGACATGCCTGGGTTACGAAGAGGTTTTGTGGAGCACAGAATTCCTATAAAAGAAGGATTCAAACCTTATAAGCAAGCACCTAGGCGAATGTCAGAAGAATTAAACCTACGGGTTAAAGAAGAATTGGAGCATCTCCTAAAGGTTGGATTCATAAGGCCAACCAGATATGTGAAATGGTTATCCAATACTGTTCCAGTCATTAAGAAGAATGGAAAGGTGCGGGTGTGTATTGATTTCCGCAACCTCAACATGGCATCTCCAAAAGACGAGTACCCTATGCCTATTGCTGATGTTTTAGTCGATGGAGCAGCCAGGCACAAGGTGTTGTCCTTTATGGATGGTCATTCAGGGTACAATCAAATCTTTATTGCAGAAGAGGATGTCCACAAGACGGCTTTTCGATGCCCAGGAGCTTTGGGGGCCTTTGAATGGATTGTTATGCCATTCGGCCTTAAAAATGCAGGAGCAACTTACCAACGGGCAATGAATTCTATGTTCCATGACATGTTGGGCCGTTTTATGGAGATTTACATAGACGATGTGGTGATCAAGTCTAATTCATTCAAGGAACACTTGGAGCACCTGCGATCCAGTTTCGAGCGTCTAAGGAGATATGGTCTCAAGATGAATCCACTGAAATGTGCCTTCGGAGTTTCTGCAGGCAATTTCCTTGGATTTCTAGTTCACCAAAGGGGCATTGAAGTACCCCAGAACAGGACCAAGGCTATCCTAGAAGCTAAGCCTCCTTCTTGCAAGCAAGAGTTACAGAGTTTTCTCGGCCTCATTAACTTCATCAGAAGATTCATTTCAAACATGGCCGGGAAAGTTCAAGTTTTTTCAGAGCTCCTAAAGTTGAAGAAAGAAGAGGATTTCAAATGGGAAGCTCGTCATCAAGAGGCATTTGAAGCTATCAAGAGGTATCTAACCCAACCTCTTGTTCTTATGCCTCCAATCAAGAAGAAACCTCTTCGACTCTATATTTCGGCATCAGAAACTTCTATTGGGAGTTTATTATCCCAAAATAATGAACAAGGCAAAGAGCAAGCAATGTATTATCTTAGTAGATTGTTGACTGCTGTAGAGAGCAGATATTCTCCTGTGGAGAAATTATGTTTAGCCTTGTACTTTTCAGCAATAAAACTTAGGCACTATATGATGCCTGTGTTGGTTTACGTGGTGTGCAAGACCGATTTGATTAAGTATTTACTTTCTCGGCCCATCATTAGAGGCCGAATTGGTAAATGGTCTTTGGCATTAATGGAATTCTACTTCCAATATATTCCCCAAAAAGCAGTGAAGGGACAATCATTGGCCGATTTTCTTGCAGATCATCCATGTTTGGATGTTGATGAGGAAGCAATCGGCCTAGATGTTTTTACTGTTTCATATGCTCCTTGGCAATTATTATTTGATGGTTCCAGAACTACCTCATCTTTTGGTTGTGGAATCCTCATAATATCTCCTGCCGGAGTTAGAACTCAATTGTCATTTCAGTTTGATTTCCAATGTACAAATAATCAAGCTGAATATGAGGGGATAATTATTGGATTGGAGATCCTACGAGAAATGGGAGCTGCTATCATAGAAGTTATTGGGGATTCTCAGTTGGTAATCAACCAATTGGGGGGCATTTACAGATGCAACAGTGAAGAAATAGCTCCTTATTACATGGCGGCAAGGCAGTTGTTAGACGAATTCGATGATGCCAGTCTCCGTCATATTCCTAGAAGATTCAATCAAGAGGCAAATGAATTGGCACAGATCGCCACCGGGATCAGGATTCCTCAAGGTTGGTACAAGAGAACGATCACTATTCAGAAAAGGAGCTTACCATCTGTCAGAAGAAGAAGTGCTTCTATGGAAGTGTTTACTACCGACCTAGGGGGCAAGAAGAGGATTGGAGGACTGAAATTATTACCTTTCTGAAGTATCCAAACCTCTCTTCATCCAAGAAGATCAGAGAAAAAGCTGTCCGGTATGTGCTAATAGAAGATGAGTTATACAAGAAAAGTTTGGAAGATGATCTCCTTCTCAAATGTATCAGACCTAAAGAAGCTTTAAAGGTTATGGGAGAGATCCATGAGGGCATCTGTGGAGCACATCAATCTGGAAGAAAAATGAGATGGCTTTTAAGAAGATATGGTTATTATTGGCCATCCATTCTTAATGATTGCATTCAATTTGCTAAAGGATGTCAAGCCCACGGCCCGGTACAAAGGATTCCAGCTTCTTTAATGAGGTCAGTTATAAAACCGTGGCCATTTAGAGGATGGGCCATGGATATGATTGGCAAAATTTTTCCCCCATCTTCTAAAGGACACACTTATATAGTCGTGGCTACTGACTTCTTCACCAAATGGGCGGAGGCTATTCCAATGACTGCTGTTAATCTAGAAGACATTATCACTATGATCAAGGAGAAAATCATCCATCGCTTCGGAATTCCTCAACATATAGTGGCCGATAGAGGATCTGTTTTCTTTGGAGATAGAATTCATGCAGTTATGTCTCAGTTTGGGATAGAGTTGTCACATTCGACTCCCTATTATGCCCAAGGCAATGGACAAGCCGAGTCTACTAACAAAATCCTCAAAGGGATTATAAGCAGAATGGTAGAAGATCAACCAAGGACTTGGCATGAGGCATTGTCAGACGCACTGTGGGCTTACAGAACTTCTAAGCGAACTGCCACTCGTATTACTCCTTATACTCTCACCTATGGTCACGATGCTATTCTACCAATGGAAGTAAACATTAGATCTGCTAGAATTGCATTTCAAAATGGCCTAGATTATGGAGAATATAATCAGGCTATGTTTATGGAATTGGAAGATTTAGACGAACTGAGGCTTTCTGCCTTAGATCATTTGGTAGCCCAGAAGCAGAAGGTTGCTCGGGCATACAACAAGAGAGTTAAAGAGAAATCTTTTGCCGAAGGAGATCTGGTCTGGCAAGCAGTCTTACCATTCAAAAAGAAGGACCATAAATTCGGCAAATGGTCTCCTACTTGGGAAGGTCCTTTCCAAGTTTCACAAATTCTTAGAGGAAGTACTTATCTTCTACATGATTTAGATGGAGAACCTCACAAGCATCCAATCAATGTAAAATATTTGAAGAAATGGTACCCAACTATGTGGGAAATGATGGATTCAAGCAGTTACTTCCATAAACCCATAGGAGTTGTTCAGAAAACAAAAAGTACTTAAAGTTCAAACAGCAAGAGAGAGATCAGAAGTCAAGCAAAGAAGAAGGATTACATCTTCTCTAGAACATCAGCCTTAAATTTGTCCCAAGGTGCAGTTGATGTGGACAGATTAGTCACCAGCACTTCAATTCGGACTTCTACACGAGGAATCTCTGCATTCAGAACATCATGCTCTTCTACCAAAGGTTGGGTAGCAACGGCAACTTCTTCTTCCTCATGTATGACCTTCTGCATCTTCTCATCATGGCTAGCATCCTCTGTTTGAAGCTGGACTACTTGTTGCTGCATAAGGATAATGTTATCCTGGATCTCCTTGATCTTCTTAAGACCATTGTTCTTCTGGAGAGACAGCTGTTCCTTTTGATGTTGGAAGCCCTCCATTTTATCCATAGCAATGACTAGCGCCTGCCCGAGATCTGCAAAACGAGTTTGCTTGTTCTTCATCTCCTGAATTTCAGTCATATTCTTTTGATAGTCCTGGATGAGTAATGGTAGAGAAGCTTTGAATTGCCTCAAATGATCTTGAGGCACATTTCGTATGCCTTCAGATGAGGTGAGAATCTCCAAAGCACCTTTCAGCGTGGCAAGAATCTCGAGCTGAATTATTGTTTCAAAGTTGAAACTTAAGGCTACCTTTAAAGCATCTTTTGCCTTGGATACCTCTTCTAGTGAAGGCCCCTTTTGAATACTTTTAGTAGACGTGGCTGAAGAAGACATTTGGCTGCTACTCGTCCCTTTCTTCAATTTCTCCTTCAGACGATTCAGAAGTTCTTGAGGCTCTATTTTTGCCTTGCTTGATACAGCAGTAGAACGAGTTGGAGAAGCCAGGCTAGAATCTTTGGAGAGGGCCTGTAGACAAAGTTTTCAGCAGTTTAGAAGCAATTCACACATATCTTGGTGTTACAGCGTCATAATTACTTACAGGGAAAGCAGAGCTTTGTGACAAGTTGCCTGTGGGATCAGCAGTCATGCCTTCAGCTGGTACAGAAGTGGAGACATTCTCCTTTGAATAGACCCCGAGTTCAGAAGATGCTGCCTCTGTACCTTTTTGGCCAGCCAAGGTTTTTGGAGCTTTTGATAGGAGACCTGAAATGGTTTTATCACCTGACTCATCAGAATGTTCTTGGTGTTGTTTCTTCTTCTTTCTCAATCTCTTGCTATCTGCAGCCTGAAGAAATAACATGATCAGTTATACTCAGAAAGGAAAAGGAGGAGATTGGGAAATTCCAATACCTCCTCTAATGAAGCAAAGATAGGTGCATCTTCTGTCCTAGTACTGGATCGAGTTCTTTTGGGTTTAACAACAGGTGTCTCCTGGAAAGAGGAGCTGTCATCAATAGAAACCCAACCAGAAGCAACCAATGGCAAGAAGAAGTAAAAATCTTACCTTTATCAACCTCCTTTTGGTTTTCTGGGGTGGGACTTTCTCTATCTTCTGTGCCTCTTCTTCAGATTCGTCATCTTCTTCATCCTCCTCATCATGATCGGACAATTGCACTAAAGGAGCAGCGTCTGGAAGAAGAGGCAATAATCAGTAAGCAGATATTAAAAGCAGAAGTACTAGAAGATTTCATATCAATTTCTGACCTCTTTCAGCGGAATTTATTACCCTAACTATCCCACGCTTATAGAAATCTTTTATTTCCCATTGGGGGGCATCGGTCTTAACGACTGTGACTCTTCTATTTTCTGGGAAAAGTTCATACATGCCTTCATACGCTAGTGTGTTGGCAATAACGAACGGAAGTGTTGGGTGTTGGGGGAATAGGTTTCCCAAACGGTTTTATTAAATCTTCTAGGGGAGGCATAGGTTGCCCTGAAGGTGTAGATTGGAATAATTTCCACCACGCTGCAGCGGCTACGTCTTTTTGCCTATTCTCAATTTCAGTCATTCTATTTCTCCTAGCCTCTTCCATTGCTTCAGGATTACGAGGATTCCATTTGCATTTAAAGAAGGTCTCAAACTTACGAATGGATTGATAAATTTCGGCACGAGAAGGCGTACCTTTCTTCTTTAATGAGGACTTGGCCTTGGCTTTCTCTGTAGCCTTAGTCTTCTTAACCAACACCTCCAGTTTTACTTCTTTGGTTATTGGTAATGCTTCTGGCACTGCCGATGGAGAAATTCTTCCCAACAATAACTCCAGAGACTCTGAAGTTTGGCTAAAAATGGCGTTCTTCCACCACAAGTCAAAAGCTGGAGTTGTCAGAGGAAATTCAAGAAATTGGGCAAGTTTGAATTTGGTGGAGATCAAAGCGGCATTCTTCTCCATGAGCTTCTTCGTATCATCTAAAGTGAGCAACATCCTCTCACTCAGAGCAGAATTTATGGTTTGGTAAGGAGGAATGGGTACAAGCTGGGCTAAACCGAACTGTCTGGCGCATTGGGTCGGGTTATAATACTCCACCCCACATTTGTTATTTGGACCAGTAGAGCCCATGCCATAAGGGAGATCCCTCGCCACCAAGAAGCTGGCCCATACTGCCTTCTGAAGCGGATCTTCTGGAGATAATGTTTCCGTGGAGGTTTGAAGCCAATCCGGACAAGTGGAGTTCCTCTCAAACGGCATCCAGAAGTCTGGGCGTGGATTTTCTGCAAGACAGAAGAAATACTTGAAGCACTCATCAAACGAATGCTCTTTAGAAGCAAGTGACTTCAGGTACAATCCACAGAAGACCTTATCCCCTGATTTTCTTTTCTGTTTCTGTTCCGGCGGCTCCTCAGGAGCTAAGTCAGAGAAGTAGGACCATGCCCAGAATTGCAGCAACCATAGGGGACCTGTACAGCCAGATATCTGATGATCCACTAGGTCTTTCATACACCTGTAGAAGTGTGCAAGGAAAATTGGGGCCAGAGCAATCTCCTGGCCAACAGAGAGAGCTTTGGCCAAGTCGGTGTAGTACTTAGTGATCTTCAAATTACTGCTGCAGAAGACAAACTTGTTTAACCAGTAGATCAAGAAGGCTATGTGCTCCATCTCGGAGACTTCTACCTTATCATCAGTCACAGCATTCTGCTCCAGGAAATAATTGAAGGTAATATCCTTTTTCTTAGGATATTCAAAACTTACTTTAGGAGGTTCTAAGGCATCGTTAGCCTCTATGCCATGAGGACGAAGGCCTGTGATGAATGCCACATCCTGAAGTGTTGGCGTCATAGGCCCACAGGGGAAGTGAAAGACATTCGTGCTAGAAGACCAGAAGAAAGCAAGGGCACTGATAAGGGCAGTGTCAGGAAGTGGCATGTCGTGGCTCATAAGTATGGCATTATAGATTCCAGCTTTCTTCCAAACAGTGCTTTTCGCTTTTTCAACCCTAACCAACCACTCACTATATTCTGAAGTGGAGGTGACCCACACTTTAAAGGGTCTCGATTTCGAATAATTTTCCCAATCAGGGGCCCAATCTGTTGTAGATCGGGCAAAGGGAAGAAGAAGGTCATGTGGATAATACTTGTCTAAAAAGTCTGGAAATTCGTCTGTAAAGCAAGGCCCTAGCCCGTACTTGTTTAATCCAGAAGAATGCTCAATTTGGTCGGGTACCTGAAAGAGAATCTCCTCGCGAATGTTGGGCTTGTGCTCAATAATCAACTTCTTCATCACTGTGCCGGTATTACTCTCATCTTCAACAGAAGCTTGTGCCCGAAGGGTGGCCATGGTGAAACCTTTTCTGCTACAGTAGCAAGCCGTTGGCTATGGCGGTGAAAAAGGTAAAGGTAGAGAGAGAGAAATTGTTTTTACTGTGGAGCGTATATCTCCTCTCTCTCTCTTAAGACCTTTTTATGGATACGTATTGATAGGTATCCCGAGTTTTCCAGATTCTTAATTTCCAAACCAACCCAGTTTTGCCACGTGTTGGAGTTAAAACGGTAACAAGAGTCCTTCTCGGTTCATCTTCTTCTAGCCGTTATCTCCTCACTTCAAAGGACTCTTCTTACGTTTATCGTCTAAAAGAATTCCCTTTTTAATAAACTCCATTTTATTTTTAAAATAAAGTTTATGGGGGGCAATGTTTGTACCATAAATTTTAAAATTTACACGTGGCAAATTAGGCGGTTGGAAATTATTTTTCTAAGTAATTCGGATTTATGTTAATAGCAGAATTATCTATAATTTAGGAGATAAGTTTGTTACCTAAATTATAGGGAAGTGGTTTTCTATCTAAAACAAGTTGATAAGGGCCGAAATAAACATGTGTTAATTACATTGAGAACATGGGTAGTTATTTTCGGCCAATTAAAGGACACATGTCATCTCCTCGTGCATTTTCAAGAAGATTTCGAAATGGATGCAAGACATGGGCGTTATGGCAAGAGATCATGGGCAGTTACATTTGGAAGTTACATTCGGATCCAGAGGCCATAAATACAAACCTTTGTGCAACATTACAGAGGTCCAAGCACCAACAAAGCTCATAGCAGCAAATTAATTTAGTTTATCTCCTAACTCTCAGTTAGTCGATCGATCCCTCTTTCTTCTATCTATGTCTATCTTCTACCTCTCTCACTTCTCCTCTTCTTCTTCTTCCTCCTCTTCTATGTAAACCGTAGTTGTTCTTCAATTGTGGAAGTCCTTGCTCAAAGGCCCACGAACCGTTGTAACTTTAGATTCCTCTTTTACTCAAGTTGTGCAATTGCTTGAAAAGAAGTTAGTTAAGTTTCAGGCGCATTTACATACTCTCTCGGAGATTCATAACTCCTGGCACGCCCTCGCATCTTCTACACCACCAGGTGTTGACCACTCCCGTTTCTCCTGTCCCTGGAGGAATCGGTGGCAACAATATATAAACCTGATGTCAGTTCCATAATTCTCCCGTGACCCACATCAGCAAGTAATTCATTGGCATTTGCTAATTGATCAATGGAACCAACTGTTGTGTTAAATCTAGGCATTGTTTCCACAATAGCCAAAATCTTCTACTCTCTCTCTGAATTTACACCATCTTTGGCCACAGTATCACCATTTACCCAACCAATCTTGCAAGAATTAACTTGCTCTGGGAATTTGCTTCCATCCCCATTACCGAGAGGTTTGACTACTTAGAGCTCAATACACCAAGAGTACCATCACTAAGAGACCGCGTGCTCATTGGTTTTGGAGTGCATCTTTTGTTTTTGTAGTTGATACCTTTGAAGGCGAAGTGTTGAAGTGCGGAAAGTGGTATGTATCGAAGGGGAGGATGGGAATGATAAAAAAGCTATGGAGACAAATATTTAAAACATATGGTCATTCAAATACGGCATAAAGACTATTATCGAGTTTGTGACACATCAGTCCACATGACTATTCAACTTCATACAATGCCTATTTTGAGAAACTATCCATTGCAGTTATGCCAAGCAAGTCCATAATGGCCATCCTACTTGAAACAAATAAAGAATTTTTTAGCAGTTGAACTCACTAATAGATGATAGAATTCTTATAAACTTGGGCAAAATCAATTCCAAGTTCAGCTTCTGCTGTTGAGGATGTGACCTCTAAGATCCATATCGATGGATTGTAATTATTTCTAATCTTTGGAACCCCGGAGATATCCTGTTAGAGAGAAATGGTTGTATTTAAGCAAATAACAGTTAACTTTCAGCCCTCATACTCATAACCATAAAATACTTGAGGAAAAATACCAAAAAAGAAGTATACTATTGTAAGAAACCAACCTCAAAATATTTGATAACACTGGTTGAATGCTGACCTAGAGGTCCCGAGTAGATAATATACCCGCCAGCTTTCAATACGACTAACTGCAAAATATTCCAAGTGGGTATTACACGTAAATTGTTATGTTGAAGCACACATGTGGATTTCAATAGCAAAAATCATGAATTGAATGGTCTCCGTGAAGTAATTTTGAATTGGTTGCTGTTAAATGCCATAGAAAGAGGTTGCTGTTAAATGCCATAGAAAGAAATAATCTGAAAGATTTTAGTATTAAGACTACGACACGATACTGGATAATCATATTACTTTCTACCTTATAAGATGGCATATGCATAAGCACTTGCTAATCATCTTAAAGGACTCTATAGCTCAACGGTAGTCCGAATGGACTAGCAGTCATATACAACAAGAAGACAAGAAACCCAGCAATCAAATAAACATTCAAATCTACACGTAATTGATTTGGCGAAAGTAACTATGCACTTCCAAGAAACATGGTTCTTGTTGTTTAGAGAGAGAGAGAGAGAGAAGTGATGGGTGTTAAATAACCCTAACACACGGAAGTTTTATTTATATTATGCATAAGCTCATTACAAGTCATAATTAGTCCTATCTAGATTGAGTCAACTGAAGTTGGAAGGTCAAGAGTCAGTCTTATCTTGTTTAATCATTAAGTATAAATAGGAGGTCCTAATGTAATCTTTGATGTAACCCAAGAAATAAAATTCCAGAAAATACTTCTCCCTACAACAACAAAATACTTGTGAATCTTGGGCAAATCCATCTATAGCTTTTCGTTTGGGCCAGCATCAAATACATATATCAAGGAATGCAAATATATGTCCCATAAAAAACTAACCTCCCAGGCTCTGGACTGTATCCTATGACATAATAAGTAAGAGAAGTCCAAATTAGGGCTTGCAACAGTGAAAGAGGAACCTTGAGAATGGTGGGTGGGATTGTGTATGCCCATGTTGGATAGAAGTACAAGTCTCTCTGTTTGTAGAAAACAGCAAGTCTTCCAACAGTCATGGCCATCTCCGGCAACACATCGAAGAAAAGAACAAGGCACCCAGATAGGAGTTGGCATGAATGACATCAACACCCATCCGCGTTCTCAAGAATACAGTCATTGCAATAAATGATGTGATAAGAAGCTGCAAAGAAGAAGACATGAAGCCTCAGTAAGTTATATACGGCCTTAAGCAAAAAGATCAAGAATTTAGCACATAAATGCAGTGATGGTAGCCGATCAATATATATATGGATGGTAAAGGTTGTATTGCGGGAAAAAAATGTGAGGATGATCGAATAAGAAATCTCCAAGCATAACCTGAATTGCTTTGAAAAAATAGATAAAAGAATTCCTCCTCATAAGAAGATATTCCCTTGACATGGAAGCTCTACATAGCTCCCATTTAGAAAGTGAATACTTGCTAAATGAAATTGCCTTCTTATGGCTCTGAGACTTTGTAAATGGCTTTGATAGGTCCTCATCTAACTTCTTCCCCAAAATAGATTCCTTAAATTTCTTGCAAAACAAATGAACAGAAATGTAACTCCAAAACGGATCAGCTTGGTGCCAATACTGTGCTTGATCTTTCCTAAATATAACATGTAACAAAGTCAACAAGTAAGGACATTGAAGAAACTAAGAGTACAAAGAAGAATTCCATATGAGTCACGATAGACTTACCTCTTGGAGGAAGTCAGCTACCCCTTTCCTTTCAGGACATCGAAACCCACAATGCTCAAAAAATTCTATAACACAAGTACGAGGTTCATGATACACAATCTTCCATGCTGCCATCAAGATGATGTCGTCAAAGAGATCAAAGGTTTTTGGTGCTGGCTGAAGAAGTGCCAAAAGTGTCGTAGCATCTGTGATATGAGCTAGCTGTTTAAGACAAGCAACAATTTGATATGTGGTGGAACTGTCTAAGCCATTTGATATTTCAGCCATAAAAAGAGCTTTCGTAGGACCTATAATCATCTCGCCTGCAAAATACAACAAAATTGTTTCCTCATTTAAACATTAATACTTGTCCTTGACAGGTAGAGGCAATATATTTCTCAAAATACTTGCACAAACGGAAATCAATGTAGTCACAAGTTTGAAATGCATCAAACTCAAGCAATGAAAATCATGTATTCCATATCCAAAGAAGAAAACTTGGAAGACTACATGTAGTCAATCTTTTCTTTTGACCACCTGATATACCTCTGCTCATGGCATCTCCAACCAGTGTGTCAGGACATATATCAAGTCCTAGAATCTGAGTAACCATGGAAACAATGAGAAAAATCAATGCGAGTAATGATATAGAAGAAGATCAATGCGAACCCTGCTGAAAGAATTACTTTCAAAATGTAGTCAGTCTGAATAGTAGTCTTCTGTCCTGCAACAGAAATTGCCTGGTAGAAGAAAACACTACACCAAATAAGCTAAATTAGTGACACAAGGATAAGAATAAATAGAACAAACGACCTAAACATTTTGAATGATGTTTATGTCACCTTGCTTTTTTTTATGCTTCTAGTATATGTAATAGAGTTCTTGACCTGCACCCCTTAAAGAAACTTTCTTTTTTTTGAACAACAAAGAAAAATTCCATTATCCCAAAGGAGCCAATTATGAAATCAGTATATCAAAGGTAACTCTGCCTCCGTGGTCAAGGCGCACGGTTCTCTGCTTTGGCTACCGGTGTTCGATAACCCTTAATGCATTCCAATTTACTAACCAAAAAAAAATGAAATCAGTATACGATAGTAACAGCATCTGATCACATTGCCAACCGCACAACTACTGTCATGCTCCTAAGTTCAATTTCTGTTTAATTGTAACTAGCTCCCAATCATAAATGTTACAAACATGATGCAGTTCTACTAAATGTTATGTTGGAAACATCACCTTCATGTAAGTATCTACATCTGGGTCTGGAACAACTCCTGCTCGTTTCTCCCTTCTGCTGACCTCAACCATAATCTTTGGGTAGATATACTCAATTTACATAACTTCTATTAGGACCATCAAATTACAAGGAATCAACAAAAACAGGATAGGCGAGGGGGAAAAAAGATCCTTTCTTTGCTCAAGGAGTGCATACCTGCTCGGCTTCCAACCCCTTGACAGCAAGCTGAAAAATCAAGTGTTTCCCTCACAGTCATTTGAGGGATGTGTAGGTCATTTTGACTTATATAAGCAGAAGTTTTCTGGGGAATGAACTCTTCCAGTTTGTATCCATTATAAGAAAGTTCCCCAGCAACCTGTTGCAGAAAAGGATGAATAAATACAGAGTACGTTCAAATGGAGGAATTATAAATGGAAGAAGCTCTTGAAAACTTCCAAATTAGAGCTCAATCTATTAAGCAAGAGTGTGGAGAATGTTTACCCATAGATACTCGATGCAATGAGCGAAGTGATAAATTCAATAATAATGGTTCCGTCTTGTTTCTTATGGGTAAATTAGCATGTGTTTTATGCAATTCATAATCCACATTAGGCACAAGAAATTCATAAATGCAATTCTTCCATTGTTGATCAACTCCAAGGTAAAGTTCTCCAGACTCCAAATTGTGGCCAAGATGGCATAAAATACTGCTCCTTTTACGAATGGGTGATGCTTAGAAGCGATGCTAGACTAGAGCCCAGCAGAATCGAAGGTTCATGTAAGAGAACGTTCAAACTTGTATACTATATACGTACGTGAGAATAACCAACCTATCCTTTAAAAAGAAGACATCAAACCCTCCGAACTCAAGTTTTTAAGTCTAGCAAGCAGCCCTGTGAGCTTTACGTTTGGTGTAAACAGTGCAGATTTGCAGTTCTACGAATCATTATTCTGATGTTTGTAAAGGATCTTCCACATTCCTATCCTTGTACAATGCTTACTTTTTACAAAGGAAAAAAATAAGGTACCTTGAGAGATTTGTCTAGACTTCCAGAAAATGCTTTCAATAGAGTAGTCTTCCCTCATCCCGGAGGACCAAGCAACAAAGTCATTCTGCAGTATTGATAGGTACATTTGAGCAGAATGATAGAAGTACAACATTTTGAAGGAAACAATTGATGAGAATTTCTTCCAAGGTGGTTTGAGTTTTTTTTTTAGTTGACAAAATTAAGAGTTCTGGTTTATTAACAGATACCCATTCAAATTGAAGTGATCGTAAAATGAACTTAGGCTAAGCTTCCAATTAATCACACCTTCCTGGCTTAATGATACCATTGACATCATCAATGATGGTTATCTTGGCCTCTTGCGACTTCAAACCGGGTAGCTTGGCGCAGTCCTATTAACATAAATAAATTAATTAATCAAGTTAAGACTAAAAATGGACAAAAGCAGACCTACTCAACTAGGAGCTGCTTTCGGACATGAATTACCAAAAAATGGCTCCACATATTTGTTTTGCGATAAAATAGCCAGCCAAACAAGACATGGAAGATTTTTGGGTAATCGGTGAGTTCACACCAATAAACCTTTCACTTATATATCGTGGACCTAAGAACAAGTGGACCACCCAACATTTGGCTTAAGAGCTAGCCCCTCTAGTCTTAAATGGATACACAAAAGTTCATTCCACTCTTGGGCAAGCAATGAGTTTGGTAAAATTGAGTGAAATAAGAAATTTATACACATTCTTACTCATCTGTATCAACCTGCCAACAAATGTGAAGTTGGAAAATGCCAATGTTAAAAATATTTTCGAAACATCCAATCTTAAACATCAAAATTTAATAACATGAACTGGATGGAAATTCAAAAGGTAAAGTGTTGTCGTTTTGGGTCCAAAATCAACTCATATCCATTAAGTTCTTTTTACAGAGTCAGGACACATAAGTCATTAGCAGGCAGTGAAAACCACCCAAATTCATTCACACATGACTAAGAAAGCTTTAATTTACTAAAAGAAATTAGATACTTACATAAGCAGTGCTTTTTAGTGAATTCCACAGAGTAGGGAGTGGCTTTCCGCGAACTACCTCACACTTTTCTTCCACTCGCAGATTTTCATATCTCACTTCCACTCTCGGTAGTTCTACACCAACCCTAACAGAATTAATTAAAGCCCCAATAACCCATTAGTAGATCCTTAAAGGTTGTCATGAACAAGTATGTCTACACAGACAATTAGAGATGAAAATGAAGAGCCAACAACAAAGATGAGGAACAAATATTTTCAATGAAAAACCCATCATGTAATGCCACTGTAACAAGTCGGTAAGTTAAGACTTCGCCAGACTTACATTGCTTGACAAAGAGAACTTGAAACATCCATTCCATTGATGGCATTAATTCGTTAGAATCCAGATAATGCATAGGCAATAAAAGCTCTTCTATCCAGCCAATCTGGGTCGACTCTCGCTTTTCTTATAGTTGTGTCTACTAGGCAACCGTTGGCCTATGCATGTGTGCATGAATATAGGGTACCTACATATAACCAAAAAAAATGACTGACTTATCTACTCTGCTTCTCATTTTCTGCAACAATCGAAGGTTGTCACTCTCAATGTATTTGATGAGTTTTTCAACAAACATCTGTCACTCCAGAGCACCAAGCTTAGTAACGTCAACTACCCTTTTTCCTTGACCAACAACTTTGCTTCCATCACTTTCATCGAATAAAGATGATCTTAACCTCTCAAATGTAGGCAGTCTATCAATCTGGGCCCATTGCAAGGCACATTCATCATCACCATCATCCTTTAAAGGATTCAACTCTGAACTGCTTCTGGAACTAGAGAGATGGCGCTGCAACGAAGATCTCAAACTCTCTCCTACCTCTGCCAGCTCAATTCCCAGTGATTCTATCTCATCGTCACCAATCAATTGAGCCATACTGTATAAACTGGGAGAGACTCAAGAGGGATGGATGGTAGGACACAAGAATAAAAGGTAGATATATGCACTTACATAAATCCACACATATATCAATATATGTAAATATAAATTTTAGGAGTAATTGTGTGCAGTCTTTTTGTTATATAACCGGGAACCTCATGTTCTACACGGTAAAGCTGTTTATGATTTTTGATGATTCGACGTCTACTTCCTGCGAGCGTCGATGTCTACTTCCTGCGAGCATCAACGTCATCGATTTAATTTGATAAGTAGAGGTGGGGCAAAATCTGGTGTCATCAAGTGGTCTTGCAAAAAATTAGCTCAATTGGACATGCATAAGTGAGCCATCCAATATTTAAATTTCTAATTCAGAATCCTAACTTCTGAATAAAAAAATGAAATATTAGATCACTCACTAGCGCATATTCAATTGAGCTGATTTTTGGAGTTAACAATCAAAAAATTATTTTAAAATTATTGAACGGATTGGATTATTCATCTAGAGCCCAAAAATAGGCCCCGCAAGCCGCTATATACATTTTCAGTACCATGGGCTTGGGTACCCATAGCACGGTCCATTGAAATCACTTGCGTTTCAAAAAACTATTGAAATTACTGAAGTTAACAATCATCTCACAAATTTGGAATACATAATAAAAAAGGAGTGGTCTCTGACTCTCTTCAATACATGTTGAACAATGCTATTGATAAAAACAATTTCCCAAATAATGTCGTTTCCATTTGTTTATCTTCTTTTGAGTAAGACCCCATTAAAAAAATAAGTGAAATTAATACTCCCTCCATCCCAATTTGCTTGCCCTTTTTGGAAATTCATGCATTTTGCACGCAAAAAATAATGTACAAGAATTAATTTTTTTTAATAAACTTTATACCAATTTAAAGATCTCATCGAAAAGAAAAATTTGGTGTAATTTTTTTTCCAAAAAAGTTTTCGTAAAGGTGTTATTTTTTGCGTATAAAATGGACGCATTTCCACGAGGGCAAGGAATTTGGGACGGAGGGAGTACATTTCATTACTACGACAAGGGCAATTTTTTTTTTTCACGGTGACCGAAGTGTGTATATAAAAAGTAGAGTACAATATAAAGAGGGTCCCCACAAAAAGGTAAGAATCTCAACTTTATCTTTGAATTTTCCTTTTAGGATATGCGCGCGGTAGGACAAGGAAGGTCTAGTCAGAGGGCACTGAGACAGTAGAGGAATTTTCGGATTTTTTACCCTTTTTTTTTTTGCCACTTAGTCAAAAATTCAAAACATTTGACATTTTTGAAGGGAAGGATAAGGAACTTTTGCAATCGAATATAAAAACAAAAAATATTTGACATTTTTAAGGGAAGGACAAGGAACTTTTGCAATCGAACATAAAGACAAAAAAAATTAGTGAGACGTCACTAATTTTTAAAAATTCTAATTTCGAACATAAAATTCAAAAAAATCTTCATCCCACCTCCGGTTGAACACCACCCACCTCCGGCCGACCACTTCCGGCGACGAAAAAAATTAGTGAGATGTTACTAATATTTAGAAATTCTAATTTCGAACATAAAATTCAAAAAAATCACCACCCCACCTCCGGCCGACCACAACCCCACCTCTGGCCGACCACTTCCGGCGACCAAAAAAATTAGTGAGATGTCACTAATTTTTTAAAATTCTAATTTCGAACATAAAATTCAAAAAAATCACCACCCCACCTCCGACCGACCACCACCCCACCTCTAGCCGACCACTTCCGGCGATCAAAAAACTTAGTGAGATGTCACTAATTTTTAAAAATTCTAATTTCGAACATAAAATTCAAAAAAATCACCACCTCACCCAAATCGTTATGCGGTCCACAAATACAGAGGAACAGGAAACCCATTACCCACAATTATTTGCCCACCTTCTTCCATTTCTCAGGGTGCAGCTTCGATTAATTTGGAACTCTCT
Organism: Vaccinium myrtillus; assembly: GCA_016920895.1. Taxonomy (NCBI): domain Eukaryota; kingdom Viridiplantae; phylum Streptophyta; class Magnoliopsida; order Ericales; family Ericaceae; genus Vaccinium; species Vaccinium myrtillus. Next base: position 20,598,211 of record CM029271.1, read on the forward strand.
GGACTCTGTGCTGAAGTTCGATCCCAATTGCTTACGGAAGTTCGTTCAAGCTGGATCCCAATTGGGAATTCTTGTCTTTGCAACTTCTTGGCCTCCATTGTTTTAATCATGGTGGTTAGTGCTATTGGAATTCAAATCGGGACTTGAGGTCCGATTGTTGTTCTCCTTTTGTTTATGGAGAAGAATAGAGAGATTGACAAAGTGAAGTTGATTCTAAAATTTTGGAAAAATATTGTGTCTTTATGTTTGATTACAAATGTTCCTTATCCTTCCCTTTAAATAGGAAAAATATTGTGTATTTATGACTAATTATTCTCTTTTTTCCCACATTTTTTAATGGAAGATATTGACCCTTAGCAAGCAAGGAAGGCTGGCAGTTGAAATGGTAGGCATTAACTCATTATTTGAGCTCCATTATGATTACCAAGTGGGTACAGGTTTCTTTATGGTATAAGCACATTAATCTTTTTCATTTTATACTCTCAGTTTTTGTTTGCAGAAACACTTTTTTAACGATGAAAGAAAATAGGAAAAAATTTCAGAACACCCCTAAATTTTAACCTCAATATCGAATAGACTCCTAAACTCAATGAAACTTCATGCGTACTTCCAAACTTCAATTTCGTTAATCAAACTTACTCCTTCCGTTTGCATCTGTTATCTCATTAACGTAAAATGCTGAGTCGGAGCTTAACGAACCCCAAAAACCGTTAAGTGACCTAACACGACGTCGTTTTGTGCTTGTTTGAAAAACTAGTTGGAAACCGACGTGCTTCGCACGTCACTCGTTGTCGGCTTATTAAGATGAGAGTCGAGAGAATCTGGAATATGTTGAAGTTGGAATAGTTAGTCCTTCATAGCTGAAGTTGGAATATGTTCTCCTTTTACAGGAACTTTGTTACCACGGTTTACATGATTAAGATGAGAATTTAGATTGTATACATATGGTGAAATGTAAGTGCATGAAATCGTAATAAGTTGAAAGGAAAGATTTGATTTCACTAGTGTGGCATAGGAAATATTCCTTTAGATATTGCTTCAGACATTGAAGCATACAACTATTTTGGGGGTGGGCACCAACTTTGGCCAAGGCCGCAAGGCTGTTAGAAAGAGATCCACCAAGGCACCAACAACAATCCTTATATACGTCCGCAGCACTAACTCCTGAAATTATACGGAAGCGTTCAATTTACTCCTAGAGGGGGGTGATTAGGAGTTTTGATCAAAATTGTCAGTTTATAAAAATAATGACCGATTAAAAATTATTAAATTAGAACTGGTTGATTATCTTGACAATTTTAACAAAACCACAAGTAGCAGAGTGAAATAAAATGGAGACAAGAAACGCACGATTTACGTGGAAAAACTTAGGGTCCTAAATAACCCTAAGCCAAAACCACCGCCTAACACTACTGCTTTATTCTATTAATAAAAAAGAAGTATAGATTGCGAAATAGTAAAAACCTTACCCCAAGCCTTTACCTATTCTCGCCAGTCTCCGATGCTCCTAGGGCTTTTTCAAGATTCAATAGATGAACCACAGACTTCACGCCCGATCTCCGGATTCAACCGACTCCGAATCAATCTCCAAAAGATTCGGCCACAGCAGTATACGGCACCACGAAACACGAACACCAAATAGGTGAATGATATAATGTGATGTGTGTTCTAGGCAGCCCCAAAAGCATACGAAATGCACATATGCATGAACAAAACATTGGGCTGCTAATCAACTAAAAAACTCTATATTTTTCTTGCTTTCTGTCGTGCATATCCTAGGCACCCAAAACTTCTTTTTATACTACTTAAGAAAGAAGATTTTCCTAAAGGTCAAATGAGATCATAACATAATGGGATATATTTTTACTAACTTTCCAAGACAGAGAATTTTTCATTCTTTGGCACGTGGAGTCCAAATATGGACATAAACAAATTCTCTCTTGTATGAAAGTTTTTGTTCCTATAAAGAAAATGTGTTATTTTCCATAGGTTACCAAGATTCCTTTGTCTAAAGATTGGATCTATTTCACTATATGGGAACTAGTAGCACATTCCGTAGATATTATTTTATGCTGCTGAATAGGTGTTATCATAACCTTAAATGGAACATTGACTCAATCAAAAAATATACCGTGAAATATGATGTAATGTCAAAATTTCAGTATTGATTTTTTTAGGAAAGACAAACATGCATATATAAATGTAATCTCTATGGAGAATCTTGAAAAATACTATGCATGACGTGTTGTGCAATGCATTTACCTTGCAGCGGTCAATTTGGCGCAGATAATGGAGGAGCATCGAGCGAGCAACTACCCCCTTAAAAAAATCTACCCATTACAATTTAAAATAAATATATGAATGATGGTTTTTGGACAACCCCGGAAAGTGCCAAAATATCTAACAATCTCCCCCTTTGGCATTTCCGGGACAAAAACCAACTGCACTAAAACAAATCAAAAATTGCAACTGAAGGAAACAAACACTAGCCTAAACTAGGTCTATCCAGTGAAGCTTGAGTTGATTTTCCTATACCTGCAAAGACAGCTCAACAAAACAAACTATGCGACCAAAAGTATATGTTACGAAAAATATCTCCCCAAAAGGAACAGTAGTACTCATAACCTCAAGACTCAACAACACCCGTCACTCCCCAATTCATGTCCTTAATATAAAATTCTCCCCCTTTTTGTCACGGAAAAACAAAGGAATTGACGGTATCAAAGACACAAGCAACTAGAAAACATACGAGAGAGTGATATGATATGCAAGAACATGAATCACATAGGCCAGTGGCTATAAGAGAAATTCACCGAATGGAAATTTAAGACCATATCCACAGAATTTTAAACCATAATGACAAAAGATACCCTTTTTTTTTTTTCAACAAAACAAAGTGGCAAGGCAACATATAATCCGAAGAACAAGTATTCAAAGATGAGGCTCAGACAATATGACGAAATTCGAGAGTGCATGAACAAATTTGTATTAAACCAATCCAATGAGAGAATTCGAAGATAGGTTGTAACACACAAGATGAATCTATGACAAAGTGAGTGTGTGACACGTCATAAGAACTTAAGATCACTATCCAAATATTCGTCAATTCTCATGTACCATTGGACCGTCAAGCACTCTCCCCCTAACGAAGTCAAACTAAGCACCCATCGATACTAAATATGTCCCCCCAAAGAAAAATATAAACTCCCCCTCAACTAAGGAATTTTTTTTTATTTTTTTATAGTATTCTCTTTTACCCCACTGTCGTTTGACGCGAACCTCCGGACTGGATAGAGCCGAATGGATCCGGTTACTAGGCAAGTGGTCCAATACAATGTCTTCACAAGATCTATCCACCTTTTTACACGAACATTTGGACTGGATAGAGCCGAATGATACGGTTACTCAGTGAATGTCCGGATAGACATTTTAACTCAACCACAACAAATGTATGTTCTTTTTCTTTTCCTCCTTTTTTTTTATTTTTTTATTTTGCATAGCATGATATACAAAACTTTGTATCCAACAATGATGCCAAAATAGTCAATCGCCTAGGGAAAAGACAAGACACACCCAGGTGCATGAGAATCAACTTTCTTCTTTAAATAATCTCTCTAACCCAGACGTGTAAAGATGGCGATCATAGAGTCATAAAACATGCTATACCAAACGTCCGAATGCATCTCATGAGTGGAGTTAATAAGAACCGTCCATGCATTCTCAAAGAAGTACATCAACGTGAGTCTCATTAATGACTACTCATCCTAAAAAAAATATGCTAAGCCCCTTTTTTATTATGTTTATTTATTTATTTATTTTTATATATGAATGTTTATGAATTTTTCATTTGGAGCAAAAATAAAAGCATCAACATGCAAGATTATGAACCTAAAACTCGCATGTACCAAAATAAATTAAATAAAATGAAGGGTTTTTTTTTTAAAAAAAAATAACTAGAAAGACATGTTCACAAGTGTATATATATAAAAAATAGCGTACTAGGATGACAGGCAACACCAAACTTAATCAAACGACGTCGATTCTCTTCCAAATTTGTTTTGTTTTAGTGTTTGCACGTGAGAAGTGACCATGTGTGGTTGGTGTTTCAACAAATTTATCTCTCTCCATTATTTTTAGCCAAAGTTGACAAATTTTTAATTTCCTCGATGAGGTGAGAAGTTTGAATTGCCAACTGACCCAATTTATTTTGAAAATTCTCATTTTTAGTATTTTTGGGAGACTGTCGCACAACTTCAGGTCTCCCCACATTGGGTTGACCGTACCGATCACTTTTATTAACAGGGGATACAAACGAATTCCCCTTTGTTCTCTGATTGTCTTTTCTAAGTGCATAACAAAAAGGTCGAATGTGACCTTGGACACCACAATAGTGGCAAATCATAGGATTAAACTTTTGAAATTGATTACTGTTGGAAATCTTGTTAGTGATGGTTGGAGATTTAGTAGATGGTTCGGGTTTATCGCTCATCGCCTCATTTTTAGAAGTTTCAGATTTCACAAACTTGATTTCTCTCTTTGCGGACTCATTAGCCTTAGGAGTCAGTGAAGGTGGATCAACGAACCTAAGCCGCTTCTATTTCTAAAAGTACCTGTCATCTCGGCAATACGAGTTGCACCACAATCATTACGCTTTATGGCCTCAGCGGCCTCCTTAAGGTCACGTTCCAATTCAAAAATTCTATCCTTAGACCCTTCAAGGGTTTTCAAGGCATCCATACGATCTCTCTCAATTTTGGAAAACTTATCAGCCAGATTATCGTTATAGGTTTTTAACTTTTCAAGCTCAATGTCCTTAGATTCGATGTCTAAGTTTGTTCCTGTCACCACTAATTCTTTCTATGACACTCATGAGTTCCTTCTTTTTCTTTTCTAGTTTGACACCCTTTTTAAACAATTGATTATAGGCCTCATGAATAGAATCTATATCATCATCACTATCACAGTCTTCATCAGTCGAGACATAATTACTATCATCGCTAAGAGTTGTAGAAAGATCAACTGTTTTAGGAGACGTGGGAGACTTAATGTTGGCGACAAGCACAGAATATCTAGGGGCTTCAAAATCCCCATCACTACTATCATCACTGTCGTCATCCCACGAAGCCTTATACCCTTTGGCCTCTTTCTTTTTAAGAGTGTTTGCACACTCTGCATGAATAAGCCCAAAACCATGACACTCGTGACATTGTATACCTAGGGGTTTCTTGGATTTATCTATAAAAGATTTCTTTTCATTATCCCTATAATTATAATTTTTACCCCTACTAGTTGAAGACTGAAAATTTTCAGATTTACGGAACTTGAAAATTTTTTTGAATTTTTTAATGAAAGAGGCAAGCTCCTCTTCATCAAGATCATCGTCACTCTATTGTGTCATAGAGGATTCTTCTTTAGAAGTTTTAAAAGCTATGCTTTTATTAGGCTTTAATGCAGGTTTCTTCGAAAGATGATTCAATTCAAATGTTTGAAGTTTACCAACAAGTTCCTCAAAAAGAATGTCATCAACTTTATCACTCTCTTCGATAGCAACTACCTTAGCCCTAAATCTCTCGGGAAGGGACCTAAGCACTTTTTGACAAAATTAACAATGTCACTCAACTTAGTGATAAAACTATCAAAATTCTCGTCTTCTTGCATTCTTAATTCTTCGAAACGTGTTGTAAGCATTTGAAGTTTTGAAGTTTTAACAGTTTTAGTACCCTCATGGGTGACTTGGAGAATATCCCAAGCCTCTTTTGCAGTGGTGCATGCAGAAATACGACTAAACTCAGTTTTACTTAAAGCACCATAGATGGCTCCTAAGGCCTTGGAGTTTGCCTCAAAACTCTCATTGTCAGCAGAAATCCACTCAGTGTCCTCCTTAGCCCTCATTTGTTTAGTCGTAGCGTCCTCTATGGTTGGGGCCTCATAGCCGTATCTAATAGATCTCCAAACACTAACTCCTAGGGAACTCAAATGTGTGGTCATACGAGCCTTCCAATACGGATAATCGTTACCGTCGAAAAAGGGTGGCCTCGAGTTTGAGGCTCCCTCTTGTGGTGCGTTCGTGTCCATTTATAACCAGGATTAAACGCAGGTGGTTAAACCTAAACAGAGCAACCAAGCTCTGATACTAATTGAAATTATACGGAAGCGTTCAATTTACTCCTAGAGGGGGGGTGAATAGGAGTTTTGATAAAAATTACCAGTTTATAAAAATAATGACCGATTAAAAATTATTAAATTAGAACTGGTTGATTACCTTGACAATTTTAACAAAACCACAAGTAGCATAGTGAAATAAAATGGAGACAAGAAACGCACGATTTACGTGGAAAAACTTAGGGTCCTAAATAACCCTAAGCCAAATCCACAGCCTAACACTACTGCTTTATTCTATTAATAAAAAAGAAGTACAGATTGCGAAATAGTAAAAACCTTACCCCAAGCCTTTACCTATTCTCGCTAATCTCCGATGCTCTCAGAGCTTCTTCAAGATTCAATAGATGAACCACAGACTTTACTCCCGATCCCCGGATTCAACCGACTCCGAATCAATCTCCAAAAGATTCGGCCACAGCAGTATACGGCACCACGAAACACGAACACCAAATAGGTGAATGATATAATCTGATGTGTGTTCTAGGCAGCCCCAAAAGCATACGAAATGCACATATGCATGAACAAAACAATGGGCTGTTAATCAACTAAAAAACTCTATATTTTTCTTGCTTTCTGCCGTGCATATCGTAGGCACCCAAAACTTCTTTTTATACTACTTAAGAAAGAAGATTTTCCTAAAGGTCAAATGAGATCATAACATAATGGGATATATTTTTACTAACTTTCCAAGACAGAGAATTTTTCATTCTTTGGCACGTGGAGTCCAAATATGGACATAAACAAATTCTCTCTTGTATGAAAGTTTTTGTTCCTATAAAGAAAATGTGCTATTTTCCATAGGTTACCAAGATTCCTTTGTCTAAAGATTGGATCTATTTCACTATATGGGAACTAGTAGCACATTCCGTAGATATTATTTTATGCTGCTGAATAGGTGTTATCATAACCTTAAATGGAACATTGACTCAATCAAAAAATATACCGTGAAATATGATGTAATGTCAAAATTTCAGTATTGAATTTTTTAGGAAAGACAAACATGCATATATAAATGTAATCTCCGCATCTACGGTAAATGAATTTATGGAGAATCTTGAAAATAATATGCATGACGTGTTGTGCAATGCATTTACCTTGCAGCGGTCAATTTGGCGCAGATAATGGGAGGAGCATCGAGCGAGCAACAACCCCCTAAAAAAAATCTACCCATTACAATTTAAAATAAATATATGAATGATGGTTTTTGGATAACCCCGGAAAGTGCCAAAATATCTAACAACTCCAGGCCAGGAAAAATCTTTTATCAACAAAAGGAAATGACATTTATCATGGTTCAATAAGAATACAGACATAAAGTCACAAAAGGGTTCAGAAGCACAATTTGAATTGAAAAAAATGTCTACTACCAATTATAGAAAGTTATTTCCCAAGCTCCCTCAGGCTAAGAAGATGCAAGTAACAATGTTGATTTCTCAAACCGGAGATTCTGGGGAGACTTTTCCCAATTTCCCTTGGTCATCTAACCACCTGTTGTTTACAAAATACAAAACCAAATGTTCAATTTGTTCAACATTCCATTTGTTCAAACAGTGGTGTGGCGCCATCAGTGTACCAATAGTGTGGAGAATGTTTAGTGTGGAATTATAAATGGAAGAAGCTCTTGAAAACTTCCAAATTAGAGCTCAATCTATTAAGCGATAGTGTGGAGAATGTTTAGCCATAGATACTCGATGCAATGAGTGAAGTGATAAATTCAACAATAATGGTTCCGTCCTATTTCTTATGAGTAAATTAGCATGTGTTTTATGCAATTCATTCCACATTAGGGACAAGAAATTCATAAATGCAATTCTTCCATTGTTGATCAACTCAAAGGTAAAGTTCTCCAGACTCCAAATTGTAGAAAAATCACTTTTTGGAGAAGCTTCAATTTGGCCGATAAAAAGTCCCGGTAATTGTTCCTTGGATTTTCCTAATCACAACGGTATAATCGGAAGTTATTTTTTAGTAAAGTAAAATAATCTTTCACCCATTTTCTTCGGAGAAAAATGTTCCATTTTTCGGTTTTGTACTAAAAGTGGGGGGATGAGATTTTGATGTGATTAAAATTTCATAATTTTGGAAATGCCATTGTTTCCAAATGGGGGGTACTTTCTTATTTTCATAAATAAATTAAAGTAAAGAAAACTCAAAATAGTTTTCTTTACGGAAATAAGTATTGTGCTGGAACATGCCTTGCTGGCACAGTGTGTAAGGACCCGTAATTTTTATAACTTTCCGGAAATATTATTGGGAAAATGTGAGGAAATGAAAACTATGTTAAGTGGGCCAATGTGGGCTTAGTAATTGCACATGGGTGTCTTTAAAACACATTTGAAACATTAGCGGTGTAAGTGTTATGTGTCAGATGTATATACATTTGTTTGGTGGAGGATTTGGAACAAAAATCAACTCCCCCTCCTCTCTTCTTCAAGTTTTCTTCATTTTACTTGCCAAATACACCTCTCTCACTGAACCTCTTCAAGATCCAACTCAAGATTCATCTTCTACGCGTGATATGGAGTCCGGGGTTCGTTGGTTTCGCGTGGGAAGGGAGCATTTCAGTTTGGGAGTTTCTAAACCTAGGGTTTTCTTTTCTCTTCACATTTGGAGCTTAACCCATGAGGTAGGGGATAAATTTCTACTCTCTCTAGTTGTATACCTGTGATTTGTTGCACATAATTGGTTTTTGGCTTCAATTCCATTGAAAATCATGTTTTCCCTCTTTATGTGGGTTTTTCCCACTTTGATTCTTTGATCTATGAAATTAGTTGTTGATTGGTGAAATTGGGAGTAAAATTGACCTCCCTCCATGTTTAATTGTTGCCTAGCTTCTCTAGTTTGAGCCTAAACTATCTCATTTGTGATTGGGTTGAAATTCCACACCTTAGAGGTGAAAATCTGCACTGTTACTGTTTATATGCTGCTGCCCCAACAATTTCTAGCAGCTGCCCCTGTCCTCGGGGTGGTTTTCGGCCACCCTTTGACGTCCGTTTGGTCCCCGATTGCTCATGTCTTCATATATTCGACCTTTGACATCATTTCATCCATGTTTTGACTCGAGGATTGTAGATTTATAAGTAAATACGTCATTTAATGTCACATGGACGTTTGTTGGATTTTTGTATGCGTGTGGGAGTGTGTGCGTGACCCTTTTATTGAAATATGCATTTTGGTTAAATGAAATTGGGAAATGGGCTTGTTATCAAAATTGAATGAAATGTGCGTGGTAATGAGGTGTTTTAAATCAACGCCATCATTTAATGAAATTTTTGTGAAGGCACGCGGAGCCTAAAGAATCCGGCAGGGGCACGCGGAGCCCATAGAATCTGGAAGAGACACGCAGAGCCTATAGAATCCGGCAGAGGCACGCGAAGCCTATGGAATCCGGCAAAGGGATTAAATCCCTAGTACTAACGAAAATGATGGTGTTTCCTTCAATGAAAGAAATGAGAAATGAGATTTTGGACAATATATTGTGTTTTGTCGAAACTCGACACGTGAACTTGGATTCAAACTTGTGTGAAGAACTTGGGTAATTTGGTGAAACAAAATGGAAACTTGGGTGGTGTTTGAGTACTTAGAAAAGACTTTTGAACATTTGGGTTGTTCGTGGATACTTGGAAATTTCTTCGGACACTTGGCAATAAGTTTGGATACTTCCGAGTCCTTTCACTAATGATTTGATTATTTGTACCCACATTTGTACATCCATTTGGCATATTTTCACCCTCATGTGCATGAATCATCTTTATACACCTAGCAGTAGTAGAATGGTACCCTACGAGCTAGTGAGCTCACCCTATCATTTTCAGGTACACGGCATGGAGCATGGGTTGGATGTTTGAAGCGTGGTTGCATTGCATGGAGATTACTGATCATGAAGTCATTTTTTTTTACCTCCATTATTTAGAGTTTTATGAGATGATATTGTAAATCGAATTTTCTCCAATCTTTTGGCAATAAATGAGACATGTAATAACTTTAGTATTTTTGATATTATGAATGGGGTTATGGGTACCCTTAGTTGGAGATTGTTGAACTTGGTTATGGAAATGTGAATTTGACTTGGACTTTTCAACGGAGTTGAGTTTGACTCTGACTTATCCCACGTGGATTATATTTGTATTTTGGTTAGTATTTAAAAATGAAGGCGTGACATTTGTAAAGGACCTTCCACATTCCTATCCTTGTACAATGCTTACTTTTTACAAAGGAAAAAAATAAGGTACCTTGAGAGATTTGTCTAGACTTCCAGAAAGTGCTTTCAATAGAGTAGTCTTCCCTCATCCTGGAGGACCAAGCAATAAAGTCATTCTGCAGTATTGATAGGTACATTTGAGCAGAATGATAGAAGTACAACATTTTGGAGGAAACAATTAATGAGAATGATTTCTTCTAAGGCTTATAAAACCTTAGCCCAGAATCTTTCATAAAAAAAACATAGAAAAGGAATAAGTATTGGAATACAGGACCAATGTCAGTTCGTTAAGCAGACCTACTCAACTAGGAGATGCTTTTGGACATGAATTACCAAAAAATGGCTCCACATATTTGTTTTGCGATAAAATAGCCAGCCAAACAAGACATGGAAGATTTTTGGGTAATCGGTGAGTTCACACCAATAAACTTTTCACTTATATATCGTGGACCTAAGAACAAGTGGACCACCCAACATTTGGCTTAAGAGTTAGCCCCTCTAGTCTTAAATGGATACACAAAAGTTCATTCCACTCTTAGGCTAGCAATGAGTTTGATAAAATTGAGTGAAATAAGAAATTTATACACATTCTTACCCATCTGTATCAACCTGCCAACAAATGTGCAGTTGGAAAATGCCAATGTTAAAACATGAACTGGATTGAAATTCAAAAGGTAAAGTGTTGTCGTTTTGGGTCCAAAATCAACTCATATCCATTAAGTTCTTTTTCCAGAGTCAGGACACATAATGTAAGGACCCGTATGAAAAATCACTTTTTGGAGAAGTTTCGTTTTGGCCGATAAAAAGTCCCGGTAATTGTTCCTTGGATTTTTCTAATCACAACGGTATAATTGGAAGTTATTTTTTAGTAAGGCAAAGTCATCTTTAGCCCTTTTTCTTCGGAGAGAAATGTGCCGTTTTTCGGTTTTATACTAAAAGTGGGGGGATGAGATTTTGATGTGATTAGAATTTTAAAATTTTGGAAATGCCATTGTTTCCAAATGGGGGGTACTTTCTTATTTTCATAAATAAATTAAAGTAGTACTTAAGTTTGGTTTCTGAAAATAAGTGTTGTACTGGAACATGCCTGGCAGGCACAGTGTGTGAGAAATGTTGAAAATTGTTATTTGGCTAAGTGTTGGTTTGAGATTAATTAGATGGGTCACATTTTATATACACAAGTGACATTTGGGTGTGAGGTGTAATATGTGCATGTATAAGTGGAGTGTGTGGGGGAAGTTTTGTAATAAAAATCAAAACACTCTCTTCCTCCCTCCTCAAACCCGACAGCCCCCTCTCTCCTCCCTCTCCTCCATTTTTGCTCCCACAAGCTCAAATCCTACCCTCCTCACTCAACCACTTCAAGAACCAAGGCCATTTTCACGTTCTACGCGCCATGGGGAGCTCGGGTCACCTTGGATTCACACCGAGAGCTCCAAATTCGGGGTTTGAAGGTTTCTACACCTAGGGTTTCATTTCTCCACCATTTTCAAGCAAAGCCTTGAGGTAGGGGAACAATTTCTACTCTCTCTAGTTGTATGCTTATGATTTGTTGCATATAGTTGGTTCTAGACCTCAATTTCCTTGAATTTCATGTTTTCCCCAATTTGTGTGGGTTTTCCCACTTTGATTCTTTGATCTACGAAATTTTTTGTTGTTTGGTGAAATTGGGAGTGAAATTGACCTCCCTCCATGTTTAATTGTTACCTAGCATCTCCAATTTGAGTCTAAACTATCTCATTTGTGATTGGGTTGAAATTCCACACCTTAGAGGTGAAAATCTGCACTGTTACTGTTCATATGTTGCTGCCTTTGTAGTTTCCAGCTACTGTCCCTGTTTTTGGGGTGGTCTTCGGCCACCCTTTGACGTCCGTTTGGTCCCCGATCGCTTATTCCTTCATAAAATCGACTTTTAGCATCACTTTCAACCATGTTTTGACTCGAGAACTATGGTTTTATAAATAAATATGTCATCTTATCTCACATGAACGTTTGTTGATTTTTAGAAAGCGTGTGTGGGTGTGTGCGTAGCACATTTTATCGAAAGGTGTGAAGTGTTGAAATGAACTTGGAGAAAATGGATTTTGAATGGAATATTGGGAAATGAGATGTTTCAAACCAATGTCATCATTTGACGAATTTTGTTTTATAAAGGCACGCGGAGCCTATGGAATCCAGCAGGGGCACGCGAGGCCCACAAAACCCTGGCAGGGGCACGCAGGGCCCACAGAACCCGGCAGAGGCACGCGGAGCTTACAGAATCCGGTAGAGGCACGCAGAGCCTATGGAATCCGGCAGAGGGATTAAATCCCTAGTATTAATGAAATGATGATTTTCTTCAATGAAAGAGTTGAGAAATGAGCTTTTTGAACTATCCATCGTGTTTTGTCGAAACTCGATATGTAAACTTGATTTTAGACTTGTGTGATCAACTTGGATAGTTGGGTGTAATGAAAATGGATATGTGGGTGGTGTTTGGGTACTTAGGAAATATTTTGAACATATGGTTTGTTGGTGGATACTTGGCAATCATTTGGGTACTTTGGTGCCTCCAAATCCTTTCCCTAATAATTTGGTTACCGTTACTCACATTGGTTTATCCATTTGACATATCATGGCTTCATGTGCATATATCACATTCATACACCTAGTGTTAGTTGAATAGTTCTCCTACGAGCACGTGTGCTCACCCAATCCCTTTTCAGGTACCCAGCTTTGATCGTGCATGGTTTGGAGTGCGTGACTTGGATGATGAGCATACATGACATGAAGTTATTTTATTCATCTTCTATGCAATTTTTCTTTTGGGGAATGATAATTTAACTCTAAACTTTTCACTATCATTTTGACGTTGAACTTGTAATAAGTTATGAGATATTATTGATTTCACCTTTGGGGCAAGGGTGCCCGAACATTTGGTAGCCAATGGGCTAAGGATGTACTTTATTTTATGGAAACCTTTTGGGATGGATTTATGAAAATCTCATCATTTGACTTATGTATTGTTGAAATTCCTTTATTTATGTTTTGTAAAAAAATGAGGGCGTGACACATAAGTCATTAGCAGGCAGTTAAAACCACCCAAATTCATTCACACATGACTAAGAAAGCTTTAATTTACTGAAAGAAATTAGATACTTACATAAGCAGTGCTTTTTAGTGAATTCCACAAAATAGGGAGTGGCTTTCCGCGAACTACCTCACACTTTGCTTCCACTCGCAGATTTTCATATCTCACTTCCACTCTCGGTAGTTCTACACCAATCCTGCCAGAATTAATTAAAGCCCCAATAACCCATTAGTAGATCCTTAAAGGTTGTCATGAACAAGTATGTCTACACAGACAATTAGAGATGAAAATGAAGAGCCAACAACAAAGATGAGGAACAAATATTTTCAATGAAAAACCCATCATGTAATGCCACGGTAACAAGTCGGTAAGTTAAGACTTCGCCAGTCTTACATTGCTTGACAAAGAGAACTTGAAACATCCATTCCATTGATGGCATTAATTCGTTAGAATCCAGATAATGCATAGGCAATAAAAGCTTCTCTATCCAGCCAATCTGGGTCGACTCTCAATTTTCTTATAGTTGTGTCTACTATGCAACTGTTGGCCTATGCATGTGTGCATGAATATAAGGTATCTACATATAACCAAAAAAATGACTTACTTATCTACTCTGCTTCTCATTTTCTGCCACAATCGAAGGTTGTCACTCTCAATGTATTTGATGAGTTTTTCAACAAACATCTGTCACTCCAGAGCACCAAGCTTAGTAACGTCAACTACCCTTTTTCCTTGACCAACAACTTTGCTTCCATCACTTTCATCGAACAAAGACGATCTTAACCTCTCAAATGTAGGCAGTCTATCAATCTGGGCCCATTGCAAGGCACATTCATCATCACCATCATCCTTTACAGGATTCAACTCTGAACTGCTTCTGGAACTAGAGAGATGGCGCTGCAACGAAGATCTCAAACTCTCTCCTACCTCTGCCAGCTGAACAGTGATTCTCTCTCATCATCACCAATCAATTGAGCCATACTGTTGTTAGTGGTTCTTTTACTTCTTTGTGATAAAATAATTGAGTGCGAGCGTGCCAGAGAGAGTTTTAATCTCCTCCCTCAGATTAACTTTGGAAAAACCAAATATAATCAAGCGATTGTGTTTTAATGGTTCAAATACCTCACTTAAGAGGATTTTTCTTTCAAAGTGAAGAAATGCAAACCAATTTACTTAGGAAATCAAAGAACAACAAAGAAACAAGAGACTTCGATTAACAAATCAAAAGTAAACTTACTTCAAAATTGCCTTCAACTTCAAATACAAGAACTGAGAACTTCGAACAGATGATTGTTACAAGAACAACCAAAATTAATCCTAACTACTTCCTAATCTACTTCCTACACTACTTCGAACTGGGTTCGAAATCCTAAAACTACTTGCCAATGAACAAACCAAGCATCATTTGTTTGATAGTTGTTTGTTGAAGATTTGTCCGGGGGCTTTTACTCTTCAATTTCTTCTATTTATAGACGCTGCTTGCAGTTTGAACTTCCCGCTTAGTGAATTTGAATTTGGCTTGCTTCGAACTCCATAATTTGAGTTGGTTTCTTCTTCTTTCCCATGTCTGAATTTGAATTCTTCCAACTCTTCTTCCAAAAGCTTTGATTTTGAATTTGGGCGTTGCTTGAATTAACTCAAATGATTACCATTAAAAAGATAATTGCCTTTATTAAGATGTAGTCCACGTGTTCTTAACCGCCACTTTTCTTTGTTTACAAGGTTATACGTGGAAATTCATGTGTTTAGTAGTTAAAATCATGGCTTGATGTTCATTTTCCATATTGACAATTCTTTTTTAATCAATAACTACTTTTCAATTTGAGAAATCAATACGACATCGTATTTACTCAATTTTCTTTTATTAATCCAATGTATTTTCATTGACAAGATATGTGCCAACATTTGGCATCTTGATTACGTGTCAATCAATTATTGGATTTGTTAATTTTATATGTAAACATACCCCCACATTAACATCGTTATTCAAAGATTTGAATAAGTGTTAATGTGCTTTACCGCTTAGCCTTCCTATAAACAAGAAAAAAGGAAGTTATTCATTGAGTAATCTTGAGCAGTTCACACGTTCCCAATGATTTATGGATAGTGGGGTTATTCACACGTTCTCCATCTTCAAGAATTTAAATCATTTCCAACTTAAAGTTTTTTGCCTATAAAAGGACTTAATCATGGTAAAATTCTTCATCAATCTACATTTAAACCGACTTTTATCCTAACTCAATCATGGCTAACATTTCCAATACCCAAAATGCCTTTGAAAACTTGGCTCTTCAATGATTCAATCCTGTTGATACTAGAAATATTGTCACACCAATCATTGGTGAGATTCGAAGGACCGTTCTTATGTGGTAGTTGAAGCGGAAGATTCGCCCATTGATCCATGGAATCCTCCAACTTCTCCTACTCCCAAACCCTTTCTATGGGGTTTACCATCTGAAATAGTGGTGGTAAAGATGGATGATCCTGCTTTGGTTATAAAGGTTGGAGCAAATATCGCTCATTAGCTATGAGAGTAGGTATTTATCTCTCTTTATAAACGTGATTCCAATATAATAATGTTTGTGACCTCATTGCCACTTGTCTCAACCCTTTATTTTTTAAAGTTTGTGAAGATGAAAGATCCGGCTTTTCTTTGGTTATGGTGAACTCAAGCGAGAGCCAATAGACAATAAATGTATTTCATAACCTCATTTTGAAGGAATTGATACATAAGTTACTCTAGGCATCATATAGAAAACCCGAGTTTCTTCAAGAGTTAAAGAATAAAGTTAAACTATTATTTTTCATGCCGATTATTCTTACTTCTATCACAATCATTAAAAATCTACTTAGATAATAGATAGCTTGCTCCTTTCTTCTTCATTGTCTTGAAGCCAACAAAACTCCAATTGAGTCATAGGCTGCCAAATACTTCAATGTGTCATCCCTTTGTAGGTGGAACTTTTCTCAATTGGATTAATCAAATACTCCTTGATGGGATGAAAACATCATCATGTTCCTTTGTCCATTCAACCAAGATTCTCTTTATTCTTCATGATCAAATCACTAAGCTCCATAGCAAGATTCAACTTCAAGGGACTCCTTGATAATTTCATCTTTGAAAAGGCTATTTTCAAATGTTCAAAAGAAATCATCAAGTTAGATTTTGATTTGACAAAATATCATCGAAAATGTAGCATTGATTAGAAAAGCCCCAACTATTTCATGAAAAACATGATTAGAATGAAGGAAAAAGAAGCTTTTTAACTTTACTTGGCAAGATTTCATGCCTTAGTTTGCCCAAAAGCATTTGACCCATTATTTCCAAGTTATTTCAGGGGCTCTAAATACTGCTCCATTGGGGATGTTTAGTTCTTTTTAGCTTTTGATTTTTGATCTTTTTGGTTTTTTGTGTTTTTTGGCTTTTGGTCGAATGAGTTTTGGATATGGGAGGAGTGTTTGAAGAAATGTCGAAGCAGAAGAGATGTTTTGGAAGGGAAAATGAGAAGTATGAAAATAAAACATCCAAACCTATTTTTATGGTATTTTAAACCAAAAATGGAAAAGCGATTTTTCAAAATTAGAATAATGTATTGCTTTTTAGTATGCAAAAAAAAATCAATTTGATAAATAATATAGGCCCAATTAATGAACAGTTTCAAACAAATTTGATTGCTTCTTCTCTGAATGTCCATCCATAATAGACATCAAGGAACTCCTTTTTATTCTTAGGAGGTTAATCCACAAGTTCTAAAAGCCAAATAAGGTATTGGTGAGTTTCAAATCCTTGCATTTGCAACATTTAAGTTTCTAAAATCAAGTCCAAACCCTAATCTTGACCTTTTCTTAATTTAACAACATTTATCCCATTCTTGAAGGCAGCAATATTGTGAAGGATGCGGTTTGCGTTTTCGAAAAGATTGTGATTGTTTGAGTTGGCCGGATTTTAGGTCACTAAAGAAAAAAAAACATGACTCAGTTGCCCGTTGAAAAACCAAATTTCGCTAAAGTCTTGATGAAAAAATTTTCGGATTCGGGGTTTGGTTACGAGAGGGAAGGGTTTCGGCAAGGTATTCTAGCCCGGTCCGTGAACCGGTTTACTCGATATTTTGTGGGATTTTAGAAATGTTTGAAATTAAATTTGTTCACAAATTGAATGGGGAGAAATTCGGGAATGGGAATTCATAAACAATAAAAACATAAAAAAATGCATATTTAAAGTGGATACTTGTGCTTGATGATTTATTGAATGATGATAATGATAACAAATGAAATTTTTACAAATATTTACAAGAAATGAGAAATCACGAAACTATACAACATTTTGAAGAGTAAATTACAAACATGAGGTTTTAAACTGAAAAATTTTTTTGGATAGAATAGGGATTGAGTGCTCAAATCTCTTCAAACCATTTTTGAGAAAATCAAGGCTCATAGATTGAGCGCTCAAACCATTTTTAGGCCTCTGCGAAATTATTTTTTACTTTACTTCTTTATGAGATCAAACGTTTTCAAACACTTTTAGATAAGAAACAAATAAGAACATAAGATTGATCTTTTAAAGAAAGATGAATAGTCTCATTAGAAAACGCAATGAATCGATGAAATGTTTGAAAATAGAGAAGTGAGGGAGGGACCAAATCATTTTTTCTAAGTAATAATGATAATAACTCACACAAATGAACATGATAAACCAAGATCCATCATCGAAACAACAAACAATCAAATAAGTTCGTTTATTATAATTTTATGGCATAAATAGCGATAAATGGTTAGCATTGAGCGCTCAAGCCATATATCTGGCTTTCTAAATAGTCTTATAAAAAGATGATTGATGATTGTAGGATAAATATTTACCATTGGAAACAAATAAATCGATTTCAAAATCACCATTTTGTGCTCAAAGGTGAGATTTGCAAAGGTTTTGATTTTCGATCATCATGAAATTAACCAATGTTAGCATTTAACCAATGTTCATGCATATGATTTTGAAATAGAAATAATCTAGCTTTTGGAGATTTCCCATGAACATAGATTACTTTTAAATGACGATCAATGACCAAAAAAAAAGTACAAAAATCAAGAAAATAAACTTGTTCCAAATGGCTTGAGCGCTCAAAGCTCGAATTTGAGCGCCAAATTATGTTTTGGCAGATTTGAAAACTCTTTCTAAACAATTTTTAGGCCTTTGTGAGTTCAATGCAGGAGTAAATGAACTTGCTTGAACTCATTTCTTTTTGATGAACCAAAATGATGAGTGAGTTCAAGAATGTTTTACTACCATTTTGGAAATGCTTGTAGTTTGAAGGATTAAATGATGTTGGGGATGGATGATTGTGGATGTTTTGGTTTATATTATGGACCCTTATTAGACAATGTATATGGTTGGTTGATGATCAAGAACTGAATTTCGAACTTGAAGAGTGGTTTTGCAAGTGATTTTGATGATGAAAGAGTGGTTTTTGTAGAGAGAGAGAGAGATGATCGATTTTTCGAAGAATTAGGAATATGGAGTGTGAGAATTGATAACCCCAAAACCATGGGTGTTAGATGGTTTTTATAGAGTGAGTGGGAGGAAAGAGAGAGAAGAAATTTGGGGTGAAATATTTAGAGTATTTTTGGTGTATTTTTGGAGTTATGCAAAAGTGACATTGTACAATAGAGATCAAGAAAATAAGATCATCCCCTTTAGCCTATGCCCTTTCCAAGGCAAAATCTCATTGATGAGATTCCAATTTTTAGGCTATGTTTACAAAATTGAGTGAGAGAATCATGCTAAACCACTTGCTTATAATTTGGGAGGCTCATGGTTCTTACAACCCGGCTATTAGCCTATTTCAAAGCCATGGGTTGCGAAAGATCTCTCTGGAAGTAAATTTGGGACAAGTTCTTGGTATAACAATGTTTACAAACATCCTTTGGAATATTTTGATTGTTTACCCTGAATGTCCATCCATAATAGACATGATTTTTGATCAAATTCAAGTCAAACTCACAAGTTATTCATCTTTAGGGGTAATGCAATGATTTAGGTTTCTAAAATCAATGCAAATCCTAATGTTCCCATTTTTCTTAACAACAGGAACAATATTTGATGTTCTAATAAAACCAGCATTTAAAAGATTTTGAATTCCCTTTTTAACCAATGAAATGGTTTCAGGAGACATCTTTCTTGGAAGTTGTTTGAAAGGTTTGCAATTAGATTTAATAGGTAATCTATGCTCAACTAAATCTCTATTCAAACCTGTTAATTCTTTATAACTCCAAGCAAAGCACTCTTTATTCTCTTTAAGCACTGTGGTCAACCTTGCCTTTGAAGTAGCATCAAGTTCTTTGTTGATTTGTACAGTGTTTGGAACAATTCCTTCTCCCAATTCCACTTCTTCTAAAGGATCTTGGGAATCGACATGACCAACAAAGGCCTTTTCAAATTCAAATGGCTTCAACCCCCAGTCTGATTTCTTAGCCAATAACTCTTCCCAATCATTTGTTTATTGTAGCTTCTATTCTATTTCTAGAGCCATAAACTTAACTAAAGCCAATGAATTGGCTTCTTCGAACTCTGCCTTGGACTTACATCCAAGCAGCTTCATCTGGTAGACTGTCTCATTCATAATCAACTGCTTGTTTGAGCTTATACTTTAACTCTGCCAATTCTCCAATTTCCAATACATTGGATGGAGGGGTGGTAGGTTGTGCGATTTCGCTTAGAGGAATGATTTCTGGTTTATACATTTCAGCCTGTGCACAATTTGCTGAAGTACTGAAAGGATGTGGGTCTGCTTTCACCTTTTTGACCCCCACTTCTTTCCCATTTTCATACTTCACAATCATCAAAGTTTGATGCATCGAAGATGGAATGCAACCATTGACATGAATCCAATCTCTGCCAAGCAAGGCATTATACTTACTTGTGAATGTATCCACAACAAAAAAAGGCTGTATCAGTTTCTACTTGGCCAACTTTCAGGCGTATAGAAACAATTCCTTTTGGATTTTTACTTTCACCAGTAAAACCAGCAATGGATATGTGCTTGTTGGGATCAATCGAACCTTCTCTTTTCCCAATTTCTTCAAAGTCCTTGATGACAGAATATTAACTGTTGCACCATTGTCAACCAAAACTCTGTTCAACAGGATTCCATCAAATGAAGAAGATATATATAATGGTTTTAAATGATGCCTCATATCATTCGAAGGTGATCTGAAAGGATAAGAAATGTTAGCACAATTCAAATCAACAATCAAAGGATAATCAGAATTCATTTCTGTTTCTGGAATAAAGGTTGCTTTCTCTTTGGAAGTTACTTCTGGTTCCTCCATTGCATTAACCATAATCATGAGATCTTCCTCTTCTTCTTCCTTTTGTATCTTAGAAATTAAAGCTCCCCAACCATTAGTCCAACCATTGTCATATGTGAGATCATATTCATCATCACTTGATACATCAATGATCTCCATAGGGCCCACTGTTGGCCGTAATGCTTTTCGAACTGGTGAGCAATCTGGTTCAAATGGTCCAAAATTAAAAGAAGGAGAAACCATATTAATTTGTACTTCAGGCAAAGTTCCAAACTAAATGGTCCTTTTCTCTTGAACTAATAACCCGATCCAACATCTGGATCATATTCATTTTTTGAAACTTCCATTGCGAAGTTTCCATAGGAGAGAACAAGTTTCAATAAAAGATGAATTTATTCATCCACCTTCTTCTGTTCCACTATCATGGCCTCTAATAAGCGGATTGATAGCTTGCCAAAGAATTTGGTGAAGTTGGACTATTTTGGGGTACCTCTCCTTTGTCCATTCTTGCAGCCAAACTTTCTAGTGTTTCTTTTTCCGATTGAGTAAACCCCCTTTGAAGAGATTCTTCAGAATCTTCTCTTCAAAGTCTATTAAACCTCGGATTAAATTTATCACCATCATTGGGATTTTCTTTAGATGCATATTCTTCCATTTGAAAACTAGTGTACCTCCTTTGCAATTTCCTCTTCTGAGTCCGTGTCAGCATAGGAATCATTTGAGGTGCCTTGGTCTTTGGATCTCGAACCACTATCCATTGTCTAGCAGGAGAATTCGGAGGTTTGATCATTTTATTTCCAACTGTAGAAGAGGCTTTGTATCCTTGGAAGAGTTCTGGTTTGACTTTCTTCAAAAACGAATCAGGAACTCCCTTTACCAAAGAAAATTGTTCACCTTGTTCTTCATTTTCCTGATTCATGGGGGCCTTTCCAGTGTTAACCTTCTTCAAAGGAGAATAATCTCTCTTTGAAGTTGGTGGAACTAGACTAGAAGGTACATTTCTTTTAGAAACCAACCAAGGCTTCTCCTTCCTTTCATGGCTTGTGTTTACCCAAGGTTTTCTTTCATTATTGCGATCTAAAGCTTTTCTTTCCATCCTTTTTGGAAAGAAATCAACCCCCTGTCGATCCAAGTCTTTAAAAACCAAATAATTGGCTCTACATTCCATGCATAAACATTCTAAAAAAGAAGCTTCAAGCATAGGAAGATGAGACTGTTTGAATCCTTTTTTAGATGAACTCTCTGATGTATATCTTGGTTTATTGTCTCCGTAAGTATTATTTCGAAGTTGACCAACATTTGGTCTTCCTCTACCAAATTGCACAGAGTTCATTTCAACATGCACTTGTTTACTCTGCCGCACTTCTCGAACAGTCTTGGCCAATGATGTTGGCACATTAGTGTTGGCAGTTACTTCTTCAATCTTTGGAAATGGATCAGTATCAATCCCCATAGCCTTTTCTGGAAACATGATCCTTCCTTTCTTGATCTGTTCTTGAATCTTATCACGGAAAACATTACAATTCTTAGTTGAATGAGTCCAAGAAGCATGCCACTTACAATAATTCTTTCCTTTTATTTCTTCCAAAGTTGGAAGTTTAACATTTTCAGGAAGTTTGATAAACTTTTTCTTCAAAAGATAATCAAAGATTTTATCTGCTTTAGAAACATCAAATGAATACACTTTGCTAATTGCTTTCTTGTTACTTCTTGGTGCTATAGAAGAATCTTTTCGAACCAGACATTCACACACACAAGGATCATGTTCGATAATTTCAGCAGCATCAATTTCATAAGTAGGATCTTTATAATAAGTAGAATAAGAAGAATTGTTCCTATCAACATCTTCTTCTAGCAAAGATTCATATCTAGATGCTTTGTAAGTTAAATCAACCAAATCCCTGAATTCAGTAGAATCGAACTTCTTTCTAAGTTCTCTACTTAGGCCATCTTGTGCTATTCTGACAAATTCAACTTCTGGTAGTTGAAGTTTGCATTTGTTTCTAGCCCTTTTGAACCTATTAATAAACTGAGCAGCCTTTTCATCAGGTTTTTGTTTTAACCTAGCTAAATCAGCCATAGTGACTTCAGGCTCAGTTAGATAAAACCGTGCATGGAATAATTCTTCCATCCTTTACCAATTTGGAACTGATTCCGGAGTTAAATTAGAATACCATTCGAAGGCTGTTCCTATCAAGGAATTAGAAAATAATTTCAAGTTAATGAAACCATTGTTACCTAATTCTTTACATTGAGCAGTAAATCTAGCAATGTGTTCAGTAGTTGATTGTTTCCCATCCCCATGAAACAGTGTAAAATCAGGGATTTTAAATCCCCTTGGGACTTCGAACTGCCTATCTATCCATTCTGGATAAGGTTTTCTATAAGTCTGAGTTTGTACCCCCCCGGTTTAGAGGTCCATAAACTTCTTGCATAAGACCTAATATTTCATTTCTAAGGGTGGAATTTCCTTTCAAATGAACATCTGCGTTTGTGTTTGGTTCCCAATTCATATTTCTTGTTGTATGATCTTCTGGAAACCTATCAAAAGGACCTTCAAAAGGTTGAGGCTGTTTGTAATCTCCTTCTTGCCTTACAAAAGGTTCATAAAGGTGATTCGAATGCACTCTTCCCATCTCTGGTATTCCTGGATATTTAGGAACTCCAATTTCTACATTAGGCCTCCTTGAACTAACCCTATCAGTAAAATGGTTTCCTGTAGAATAATTGTATCCTTCAAACCCATAATCATCATTCTTAAAACTTTTATCCCCATTTACACCATCAAAACTAGGTTCGAATGGGATACGAGTAGTTTGTTTAAATGTTTTCTTAGGTTTGGGAATTTGGGAATCATAAATTTTTGCAGGTTCATACCAAGATTCTGGTATTTCATCTACATTGATAGGCTCTTTCCTAGGTCTAGACTTATGTTTATTAGAACTAGCCTCTCCTTTATCTTTTTCAAATGAAGGTACAGGTTCATTTCTAAATTTTGATTGCTCTTCTAATTTTTGAAACATAAGTTTTTGGGTTTGAGCCAATTCTTTAAATGTAGCAATCATTTCAACAAATTGGCTAGATAACACACTTCCTCCAATTTCTGGATTCTTTGGGTCATCAATTTGCACTGTCTTGTTATTCCTAGTGTTCATACGAGAATTTTGGCCAACTCCAACATTTGTATCTTGACCAATACGGGTTTCTGGACCTATTTGAGGTCCTTCAACTTGTTCATTCTCCCTAGGATTAACATTATTCTCATCTTCTGGCGTTTGGCCAATTTGAGAATCGTATGTTTGCTTCCTAAGTTTTGGAGCCATTCAACACTTTCGGGTCCCACCGGGCGTGCCAAAAAATGTTAGTGGTTCTTTTACTTCTTTGTGATAAAATAATTGAGTGCGAGCGTGCCAGAGAGAGTTTTAATCTCCTCCCTCAGATTAACTTTGGAAAAACCAAATATAATCAAGCGATTGTGTTTTAATGGTTCAAATACCTCACTTAAGAGGATTTTTCTTTCAAAGTGAAGAAATGCAAACCAATTTACTTAGGAAATCAAAGAACAACAAAGAAACAAGAGACTTCGATTAACAAATCAAAAGTAAACTTACTTCGAAATTGCCTTCAACTTCAAATACAAGAACTGAGAACTTCGAACAGATGATTGTTACAAGAACAACCAAAATTAATCCTAACTACTTCCTAATCTACTTCCTACACTACTTCGAACTGGGTTCGAAATCCTAAAACTACTTGCCAATGAACAAACCAAGTATCATTTGTTTGATAGTTGTTTGTTGAAGATTTGTCCGGGGGCTTTTACTCTTCAATTTCTTCTATTTATATACGCTGCTTGCAGTTTGAACTTCCCGCTCAGTGAATTTGAATTTGGCTTGCTTCGAACTCTAACTTCTACTCTTTGAGTTGGCAGTTTCTTCTTTCCCACGTTTGAATTTGAATTCTTCCAACTCTTCCTTTAGAAGCTTTGATTTTGAATCTGGGCAGTTACTCAGAATAACTCAAATGATTATTAGTTAAGGAGATAACTGCCTTTCAAAATGTACTCCACGTGTCTTAACTGCCACTTTGCTTTGTTTCACAAGGTTATACGTGGAAATTCATGTGTTTAGCAGTTGATATCATGGCTTCGAAGTTCATTTATACCAGCAATGGTTCGTAACTGCCAATAACTGCTTTTTCCAATTTGAGAATCAATACGACATCGTATTTACCCAATTTTGTTTTATTAATCCGGTGTATTTTCATTGACAGATATGTGCCAACATTTGGCATCCTTGATTACGTGTCAATGAATTATTGGATTTGTTAATTTTATATGTAAACAACTGTATAAACTGGGAAAGACTCAAGAGGGATGGATGGTAGGACACAAGAATAAAAGGTAGATATATGCACTTACATAAATCCACACATATATCGATATATGTAAATATAAGTTTTAGGAGTATTTGTGTGCAGTCTTATTCTTTTATAACCGGGAACCTCATGTTCTACACAGTAAAGTTGTTTATGGTTTTTGATGATTCGACGTCTACTTCCTGCGAGCGTCGACGTCTACTTCCTGCGAGCGTCAACATCATCGATTTAATTTGATAAGTAGGGGTGGGGCAAAATGTCTTGCAAAAAAATTAGTTCAATTGGACATGCATAAGTGAGCCATCCAATATTTAGATTTCTAATTTAGAATTCAGAATCCTAACTTCTGAATGAAAAAATGAAATATTGGATCACTCACTAGCGCATATTCAATTGAGCTGATTTTTGGAGTTAACAATCAAAAAATTATTTTAAAATTATTGAACGGATTGTATTATTCATCTAGGACCCAAAAATGGGCCCCGCAAGCCGCTATATACATCTTTGGTACCCATAGCACGGTCCATTGAAATCACTGCGTTTCAAAAAACTATTGAAATTACTGAAGTTAACAATCATCTCATGAATCATCTCACAAATTTGGAATACATAATAAAAAAGGAGTGGTCCCTGCAATACATATTGTTGAACAATACAAATGATGCGGGAGGGGGGCTTATTTGTGGGGGAAAGGTAAGTTCTCGCTTTCCCTTTTATGATCTATAATAAGCCTGCTATAATCTTAGTGGTCTTATTTACTTGAACCCATCTTCTCTTATTTACACAAAAATAATAACTCCATTTATCAATAAATGGTTGATACTCATTTCAATGCCATAGAAGCATATCTGATTTGGCTGGCAATCTCTTGAAAAAATTGACAGGTACAGAGGGCATCTTGCTTCGCAACCTCGGATGTCGAAGCAAGTAAAGCCCAACAAGCACAGCAACCACCTGGAACGGAGTCACATATAGGAACACAGCCAAGCACACCGAGATGATAATCACAATAGCCGTTGTCCTCGGATCCCTCCAGCTAAGTATTGCAAGTGCCCTCTCCCCTTGCGTTGCCAAATCCCCAATCACTGTCTGAATTCTCCCTGACACGCTCCTCAACCTATCGTATCTCATCCTCACGGTATCTGGTGGCCGAGATGTGGGGAAGGAATCGAACTCCTCGTCAAGCTCATCCAGGTGGGCGTTCTCCGCTTGTGACATCCTTGCATCCATGTGGGGTGGGTTTCTTGGCCTGAACCGGTAGTTCCACAAGCCAATCACAAACAGGTAGAGGAAAATGGTGGGCAGGATCAGTTCCGGGTAGCAGACCAGGATCAAGAATAGAACGTGAACAAGGCACGTGGTGACCGGGTTTCTCCACATGCAGACGTCATTGAACCACCGGCATACTGCAAAGATTCCCGAGAGGAGCGACATTATGCGGTGAAAGTTGGCCTTGCTCCGCCTAAGGCTCCACATGTGGTAATCCACATCGAGCATGTACTCGACGATCTCCCGTCTAAGTGGCGGCTCGGCTCTAGACAACCTAACTGCCACTATCTGCATCGCTTGGTGGCGGAGCCACTCAATGTTCCTAATGGGTATCGGCTGAACATAATGCATTTTCGGAAGCAATGGCCTGCCATACTGCGCCACCATGTTCACCCAAGCCGTGCAAGTGAACCGAAGTGCCAAGTGAAGCTCCCCGTGTTTTTTCAAACCAGATGGTTGGAGAACCAACAATGGGTAGAAATGGGTATAAATCCTATCAGTCTCCAAAGTCGATAGCCGAACCCTAACCTTCCCTATTCTCTGATCTCTCGCATCTTCTCTACTACCGTTAACGTGCCAATTGTCGAAAACACCAACCGTGATCACTGTACACGGATCGTGAACTTCCCAAGTATACTGCTCGTTCCACCGCGGTGTGAGGGTGTTAAGGAGCGTTCGGGTTCGAACCCATTTATTTCCATACTTCGCAACACAATAGGCGTCTGTCATCCCACCACTCTTCATTGGCAAGAGGTTCCGGGCGCTGAGTATACCAAGCTCAAGAATCCCAATGCTGGCCTTCCTCAAATGCTTTGACGACGGCTGGAGATCGCTGCTGAAGTGGGTAGACTCATCCAACACATGGTAACCGGCATCCAACCATATCCGAAGGTGAATTTTGCTCGAAAACTTCACTTCCTTCTTCTTCTCCCCCTCTTCCTCGGCCGCAGAAGGCTTAAGTAGGTTGAACCACCGTGCCTCTGGGAACTTTGCAGTGTCTACCCTCGGTATCTCCCTAACCGGTACAATCAACCTCCCTAGCACCTCGTCCTTCCCCGGTCCAATCCTTTCCTCAACACTAATAACCATAAACTCATCAAATGGCTCAGAAGCGACCAACATAAGATCATCATCCCACTCCGGGTTAACATGCCGGACTCTAGAAGGCCTGGTGACTCTAAGCTGGTTCCCGAGCTGTACCTTAACATAAGTTTCCGGGGCCCTACCCTTATCGCTCGGGACGAGATCCTGAGCAGCTATGACATGAACACGAAGGTAATATAATTTGGGAGAGAAATACACTTTGGACCTCGTATTCGAAAGGCTGTGCTGGCTGATGTCGTGGGCATCGGAATGCCACGCCTCTGGAAAGGCCTCATCGGCCTGAGTCCCCATCCAAACAGCCAGCATAATCTCACCCCTATTAACTTTTTCTCCCTTTTTGTTCTCCAATTTGTACCATTGCGGAGCCAACGGACTATCTGGGGGAACCCGGATAGGGATTTCGGATACATCAAACAGCACTCTGCCCACGAAATCATCTTTACCAATGTCTTTATCCTTCACTGTGACTTCAATCAAATTGGCCTGCAAATTCTCTTTAGGAAATGCAAAAACCTTTTGCCAAACCGGGTTCTGGTTTTTCTCCAAGTGTTTGGTAACTCCTTTGTAGTTTCCCAACTTTACTTCCACATAAGGGTCTAAACTCCCTGATATGTCCATTACCGGAAGATCTCGAGCCTTAACAACATTCACATACAAGTAATGCATCTGTTCGACCAGATCGTAAGTGCTCGCCGTCTTGTCTCCACTTCGGTACCAGTACCCCATCCGCGCCGCCAACGGCGGCCGTGTCTCCACCAACCCGAATTCCGGCCGCGTCCCTGGAACCTGCATTTGAAATATAGGCCCTGGTCCACCCCCGCCTGCCTTAGCGAAATCGGTTCTGGGCCCACTGTACACAGGATCCGCCGTCCGAACAGGTGGTGGATCTGGAGCGGAGCGGGAGCGGGCCCAGTTCCGACGGAGTAAAAAGTCCTCACTTCTTTTTCCTTCTTTTTGATCTTCTGTTTCTGAGTCTCCTCCTCGTAAACCTTGTTGTACTCATGGCCCCCTTCGTATTCATCATGTCTATCGGCCTTGTTGACATTGACTTCTTCAAACAAAGACGAAGGCTCTCTGTTTTCGAACTTACTCGAAATTTTCTCTTCTTCTGACTGATGATCCAATGGAGCTTGGCCGTGTACTAGATACATTTTGAGAGCGATATCGCCTTTGATATGCGAAAAGAGGCCGCGTTTATCAAGCGGATAGCGCTGGACAGCGGCCTGGGATTCGGACAGAGAGACGGATGAGGCTGAGATTCGGACACGGCCCAGGAAATTCTTGTGGTGGCCGTCGACGCCTTTCCTGTCGTTGTAAACGACGACATCAATGGTGTTGTTTTGGAGCTGGGATGATGGGTCTTTGAGGTTGAAAACGAGGGGTTGGTTCCATTGGGGATTCAGATCTTTGGGTTTTGTTTGGGTTCTTTGTCGCTGTTGGTCAAATTCCACTTCAACGAATGGGCTTGAAGAGCCTTGTCCGTCTTTGGGCATCAGATCGCTTGCGTCCAGTACTTCCACTACTAGTTTGGCCATTTGTTTGTTATGGGGTCGTCGGCGGTGACTCCGGTGGTGGGTTGGTTTCCCTTGATTGGAATTGGATGAGAGAGATGGGATTAAAGAAGAAGAAGATAGAAATAGTTGCAGAGAGTAGGACCAAGAAGAAGAGTGGAGAAAAATAAGACAGAAAATGAGACTGGGTTATTTCACAGTAATAAGACAGAAATGGACTCCACTTTGAGGACTCCACTTTAGAAAAGACTCTGGTCATTTTGGCCTGATCTTAAAAAATTGGCCTGAAAGATCAGGACAGAACAATTACATGATGCCCAATCACTATTATTGGTCTGATCCTCAGGCCCTTTTAGATCCAAGGACTCTCTCTCTTCACTTTTCTCTCTGAAAACTCACTACGTTGGATCGCGTTATGACGACATTCTTCGCTCCCAGAGAGACTCTGGTCTGGTGGGTGGGGTTGGGGAAGGAGACGTATTCTCGGTCTGGAGTGGGTTGGTGGTGGGGAGACGTGGGAAGGGAGACGTCAGCGATGTTGTGGTGTCGGTGGGACAGTTGAAAGCACTGAAAAAGTGAGAGAGAATTATGGAAGGGGTGAAAGGAATGAATGATTATGATCACTCTCACCAGAATTAGTTACTCTCTCTCTCTCTCTCTCTCTCTCTCTCTCCGCACCTAGATGAATCATACTCGTCGATACTACATGGACTATGTTAAAATTCAAATCAACGATCTGGACCGTTTATATTCTACTGTCTAACGAAAATAATTACGAAACAAAAATTGAATCTCATCTAAGAATAGCTACATAAAACTTCATATGAAATGGACATTTTTTCATTTAAATTCAGGAACAGAATTTGGCTTCATTCTTCCTAACTTTTTGGTTTTCGTGTTTTATTCGTATTTTTTTCAATTTTTGTCAGATTCGAGTTATATTTTCTTTTCGATAAATCATCTATCTCACCGAGATGAGTATAGAAGTAAATAAATAAATAAATAAAAAGCCCAAAATCAAAACAAAGTTCGTAAAAGACGAAAAAATACTTCTTCTTTTTTGTCTAAGGTATTGTATATAATTTTTTTTCAACTTTTGTCCACATTTTTAGATTTCTAATTTCTCTAGTCTTTACAAATGATTAATCCCAAAAAGAAACGACGAGCAGCTAAACGGAAATTTAAGAAAAGTAAAAGATGCAAAAACAAAACAAAAAAATCACTAGACAAAAAATTAGGAGAATGGAGCAGGTATTTGTGCTGTTGCAATCCTCATGCACACTCGCTATTATTTTTGTCCATTCGTTTTATTTTTTGTTTGATTGATTGCAAGATACCGTGGGGAAGGTATATCCTGGGACCCGGAGTCCCCTGACCCACCTCAGCCTTCTGTCCGGCAACTTCAATCCATCTCTGTTCATCCAAAATGGCTCCAAAATAGATGAATATGACATATTAAGAGAAGATTTTATAATTAATGTCTTTTGTTTTCATTTTTTTTATTTTTTGAAAGAATCTTGGAGGGGTCCAATATACTTTTTGTACATCAACCTATTTTTATTCCTCCAAAATAAGATTTGGTTCTCTATATTTGGAGGATGTTTGGTTTGAGTTTTGATGGAGGGTTTTTTGGGTAATGAATAGAGAGAGATACAAACAAAATTTTATTGGGGACCGTGCAGGTGGGCCTTGAGACCCAAACTGAACAAGGTGCAAATTTCTAAAAAAGACAGCAGGTCCCTTCAAGATTCCTCCAAAAAGTACCCAAAAAAAATAAATAAATAAGGCATAAATTACAAAATCTTCCTTAAGGTGTCATATCTATCCTCCATTTTCCATTTTGGAGGAATAGAGATGGTTTGAAGATGTACTATCTGGGTATAAGGTTGCATCTAATTCAAAATTCAATCAATTAGTGGAAGAAAATAACATAAAAGATGGGCCAAAGCTCCCGCCCAGTCACCCGTGGTCCACTCTGCTTTTGTTGAGGCATTTTTTTTTTTTTGGAATTGGGGGTCCTGTAGAATGAGTCAAACTCATTATAGGGTGTAGTGAGTAATGGTCACCGTTTGATGTAGTAATCAATGGTCCAGATTTAAAATAAATTCTTTCATGTAAGAATCCAATGGCCACCGTTGCTCATTACACCCTGTAGTGAGTGCCCTCACTATAAGGTCCCGTTCTTGTTTTTGAGACTGTTCATTTCATTAGAGCTCGTATGCGAACAGTTCAAGGAAATTTGGTACCTAAGCAATTCATTTTTTCATGCACAAATCTGCTTTGTTCATGAAACTATCAATGTTAGATCAATCAATTTTTACGTGAATGATTTATTTGATGAACTCTATAAAATGAACAACTTCGATTAGGCCTATTTTAAAATGTAATCAAGTAGTCCAATCAACTTGGGGGCATTTGGGAGCTCATTTTTAGGTTTTCATTTTCAACTTTTTTCCTTTTTAATTTTTTGTATTATGATGAAAATCTATTTTGAATCTGCTAAAGTGTTTGGGAGAAATATGTATAATGTATCTTGGAACAGGACTAGTATTTGGGAGATATGTGCAGAATACATTTCGTAGGTGTTTTTGTTAACCAAAATGGGAAAAGTAAATACTAAAAATTAGAAGTCAAAAAGCTCCTTACACCCACTTTTGGAATCTCCTCCCTAATGTCAATAAATCAGAACACATTATCATAGAATACATTTTCCAATTCCCAACCAAACATCCAAAAGCCAAAAATATGAAAATGAAAAGTTTTTTTTTTTTAATCGAAAACTTATATTATTATACTAAAAAGAACTTTACCGGTCCGGAAACAAAAAAAAAAAAAGAAAAATACAAAAGTTGAAAATGAGATATCCAAACAGCCTATTTTGCTAAGTTTAATCACAGCTAATCCCTCAACAAGCGTTCAATTCGATCTTGCCACTAACCCTTCAAAGGCTCAACTCTGAACTACCATTAATCCCTCTAACTTTCTAGCATATATTTTGTGTGTGTGTTTTTTTTAATAAAAAAAATGGACTTTGTTTCTTTTTCGGCCTTCCCTTGCCCCAAAATTTTATTTTACTTTCATAAACCCCAAAATTTTAATAAAAAAAACCGGTTTTCTTAATTACTTTATTATTCAATTATTACCTCTATTTTTATTTTTTATTTTTATTTTTCTCTCTATCTCTCTCCAATCATTAATATCTATTTTTAAATTATTATCCCTATTTCTTCCTCTAATCATTACAAAAACCAAAACTCAAAGCTCAAACCAAACACAACCTAGATGTCTTCTAGCATTGCATAATTATCCATTGATATTATTATTATAATAATACTTCATCCGGTAAAATTGAGCTATTTTAATAAGTGAGTCTTCTAACCGGCCAGGACTAAATCCGGTAAAATTGAGCTATTTTAAGTGACATGCTTCAATTTAAAAGCTACTCCCTCTGTCCAAAATTATTGCTTTTGTCGCAAGAAATCATTTTTTTTTTACGAACAACACACAATTGTATACGAAAAAAGGAAAAGAAGTAGAAACTTTTCTTTGTTAAAATTTTAAATCGGCCATTTGTTTGGGAGGAAAAGAAAAAAAAAAAGCATTTTAGGATGGAGGGAGTATTTCTTTTTTGAGCGGAAATTAAGAAAACATTTTTTTGCTGTATAATAGACAAATACAGTATTAGCATCTTTGTGTTTGGCGCCAAAATACTAACAGTACTCCAAGTCTTTTCATTGAATCGTTCTCTTCTGCGCATGTGCTCATATGCTTTTGATAAGAACAATTTGCCAAATAATGTCGTTTCCATTTGTTTATCTTCATTTTTGAAATATAAGTGAAATTAATATTCCCTCCATCCCAAATCCCAATTTGCTTACCCTTTTTGAAAGTGTGTATATTTTGCACGCAAAAAATAATGTAAAACATTAATTTTTTTAATAAACTTTACACCAATTTAAAGATCTCATCGAGAAGAAAAATTTGGTGTAAATTTTTTTCCAAAAACGTTTTCGTAAATATGTTATTTTTTGCTTGTAAAATGCACGCATTCCCATAAAGGACAAGCAATTTGGGACGGAGAGAGTACATTTTATTACTACGACAAGTGAATTTTTATTTTTTTTTTCACGGGGACCAAAGTGTGTACTGTGTATATAAAAAGTAGAGTACAATATAAAGAGGGTTCCCACTTCCCACAAAAAGGTAAGAATCTCAACTTTATCTTTGAATTTTCCTTTTAGGATGTGGAGGATATGCGCGCGGTAGGACAAAGGTCTAGTCAGAGGGCACTGAGAGAGTAGAGGAATTTTCGGATTTTTTACCCCTTTTTTTTTCCACATTTTTTAATGGAAGATATTGACCCTTAGCAAGGAAGGAAGGCTGGCAGTTGAAATGGTAGGCATTAACTCATTATTTGAGCTCCATTATGATTACCAAGTGGTTACAGGTTTCTTTATGGTATAAGCACATTAATCTTTTTCATTTTATACTCTCAGTTTTTGTTTGCAGAAACACTTTTTTAACGATGAAAGAAAATAGGAAAAAATTTCAGAACACCCCTAAACTTTAACCTCAATATCGAATATACTCCAAAACTCAATGAAACTTTATGCGTACTTCCAAACTTCAATTTCGTTAATCAAACTTACTCCTTTCGTTTGCATCTGTTATCTCATTGACGTAAAAAGCTGAGTTGGAGCTTAACGAACCCCAAAAACCGTTAAGTGACCTAACACGACGTCGTTTTTTGCTTGTTTGAAAAACTAGTTGGAAACCGACGTGCTTCGCACATCACTTGTTGCCCATTGTTGATGTTATCGTTGTTGGCTTATTAAGATGAGAGTCGAATGAATCTGGAATATGTTGAAGTTGGAATAGTTAGTCCTTCATAGCTAAAGTTGGAATATGTTTTCTTTTTACAGGAACTTTGTTACCACGGTTTACATGATTAAGATGAAAATTTGGATTGTATACATATGGTGAAATGTAAGTGCATGAAATCGTAATAAGTTGAAAGGAAAGATTTGATTTCATTAGTGTGGCATAGGAAATATTCCTTTAGATATTGCTTCAGACATTGAAGCATACAATATATATATATATATATATATATATATATATATATAGATTTCGTTTCTTATCAGGGAATGCGGTTTTGAACAGTGTCCGGACTTCATCTGTCAGCCGTTGGATTTAATCCAACGGCCCACGCTGGTGTGAACTTAAGTTGAACCCTTCAGTGGTTCAGGGGTTCAGGGGTCGACGAACAACAGTGCAACAAAACCCAAAAAATACGGCCTCTTCCTCATTACGCTTCCAGATCTGGAAAGAAGGGAGAGAAACGAAGAGAGAGAGAGAGAGAAGCGAAGAAGAAGAAGGAGAGGAATCATGCCCTAAATCGAGAAGAAGAAGATCTAATCGACCTCGACCGCGACCCACAGTAACCAGAAACCGCGAGCAAAGAAAGGAGCCCTAAATGGAGCCCTAAATCGAACCACAAGAAGAAGAAGAAGAAGGTAAATCGACCTCGACTCCTGCACCGCGACCCAGCGCGACCAAGGTATCTCTCATTCCACCTTTCTCTCTCGCGTTTGATTAGGCGAACCAAGGTATCTCTCCGTCTCTTTGTCTGTCGCGTTCGATTTTCGGAAACTAGGGTTACGGTTTATACATTGCTGTTCAATCTTCCAATTTTGGTGAAGATTGGATTAGGAAGAATATATCCCTATCTAATCAGTTTTGGTGAAGGGCTCCAGCAACTCTAAAACCCCCCTTATATTTACTGTAATTCCTCTCTCTCTCTCTCTCTCTCTCTCTCTTCTCTCTCTCTCTCTCTCTCTCTCTCTCTCTCTCTCTCTCTCTCTCTCTGTGATAGAAAATATCAGTGCTCTCCCTTTCTAGAGTTGAGTAGCATGAGTAGTTTAAACCTCTGTTCTTTTTCTGTGTCTTTTTGAACATCAAAAATTTCATTGACATTGTCAAACGCCAAATGCCATGTACAAAGTTATCATAGCAGTTTTGGAAAGAACTACCAATAAAGCATAGGCATGGGCCTTTCAGGTTAAAATAGCATGGAGTCCAATGGCACTTACTGCAAGTTTGCAAACAGAATCCAAAAAAGTACAATTAAGGAATGAGGATCGAGAATTAGATGTTTGTCAGGGTGTTCGGGATCCAAAGACATCATTTTTGGCGTTCAAATACATGATTTACAGATTCGTGAGCGGCATCTAGCATAAAATTCGTGAGCGGCATCTAAAGTCTCAAAGTGTTGCTTAATCTTAGGTCTCAGCTCCCTTTGCACTTGAGGAATGTGTAGCATTACGGTAGAAGCAGTCGATGATACTTGTATATTTTGCAATGAGTCCATCCTATAAAACGTGAGACAAAGCACTGGGGATTAGATTAACAAAAGTACAAAATGTAATTTACATGAACAAAAGTACAAAAGTACAAAGTCCAAAGTGTTGTGGCTATGCTTAAGAGATTGGTTGCTTTCATGAATTGATGAGGACCAAATTAATAAAGCCTACTGCTTGTGACAATCTCTTTGGATATTTTTCTCTAGTTTAGAGGGGGGGTTTTTCCCTTTTAGTAATACTAACTGTTTAGGTCAGATTAAGCGTATCTCAACTAATTTCCAAGAATATTTTCTACCGCCCAGCAGTGGAGACTTCCGAATTGATCTGGAGGGGCTTTGTTTGTCTTTAATTCTTCACCAATACTTCTTTGTTTAACGTAGCTTTGTAGGTGCCTTTGTCAATTAGTGTATGCGATATTTTGTTTATGTATTAGAAAAAGTTAATTAAATGAAATACCAATTCAAAGTGAAACTGAGGTTTATTTTTTTATATATAGTGGAAGTTAATTAAATGAAATACCAATTCATAGTGAAACTGAGGTTTCTTTTATACTATGATGGAACTTTGTCCGGTTATAAAACCACATGCTATGATTAGGTCAAAAAGATTAGGTATGGTATAGCTCTATTAGCTATGGAATCTCACCCTAGGGAGGCAGTTGGGACCATCATTTTCTTGAACCCCAACAATATGTACGAGGATTAGATGAGAAGTTTATTGAATACACATCCAGACGAAGATACAATATGGAACCAAACAAAACCTTAGAGAAGAATACTTAATGAATAATTTAATGAATCTCCACCAGGATGGTGTTTCATACCTTGGGCTCAGGAGAGAGACTGGAAAGAGATCGTGGGTGGCCGTGCTCGTGGTGGGGTGTCGTGGTACGGATGTTGATCTTCTTCTTCCTTCTTCTTTTTCGTTCGGCCGGATTCTTCTCTAAGATCGCGGTGGTGCTCGTTGGTGTTTCTCTCTCTTCGTTTCTCTCCCTTCTCCTTCTTCTTCTTCTTCTCTCTCTCTCTCTCTCTCTCTCTCTCTCTCTCTCTCTCTCTCTCTCTCTTCGTTTCTCTCCCTTCTCTCCAGATTTGGAAGCGTAATGAGGAAGGGGCCCTATTTTTTGGGTTTTGTTGCACTGTTATTCGTCGACCCCTGAACCCCTGAAGGGTTCAACTTAAGTTCACACCAGCGTGGGCCGTTGGATTAAATCCAACGGCTGACAGATGAAGTCCGGACACTGTTCAAAACCGCATTCCCTGATAAGAAACGAAATATATATATATATAGCAAGCTATTTTGGGAGTGAGCACCAACTCTGGCCAAGGCCACAAGGCTGTTAGAAAGAGATCCACCAAGGCACCAACAACAAGCCTTATATACGTCCGCAGCACTAACTCCAGGCCAGGAAAAATCTTTTATCAACAAAAGGAAATGACATTTATCATGGTTCAATAAGAATATAGACATAAAGTCACAAAAGGGTTCAAAAGCACAGTTTGAATTGAAAATAAAACTCTACTACCAATTATAGAAAGTTATTTCCCAAGCTCCCTCAGGCTAAGAAGATGCAAGTAACAATGTTGATTACTCATACCGGAGATTCTGGGGAGACTTTTCCCAATTTCTCTTGGTCAACTAACCACCAGTTGTTTACAAAATACAAAACCAAATGTTCCATTTGTTCAACATTCCATTTGTTCAAACAGTGGTGTGGCACCATCAGTGTACCATGGCACTATCGATCTTTTAAAATCAAATTTGCTCTTAAAGGTAATTTTTTTCATTTTCTTCTCAACTCTCTTTAGAAGCCTTATTTTTCCTTTTTTCTTGTTCAACAACCAAGGAATCCCAGACTAAATCCATTACACATGTGAGATGCAAAATTATCTTGTATACTCATAGCCATGGCTGAATTGCAACATATTTGAAGAAATTTAAATGAAATCAATCATCAATTTCTTCGTTATGAACATTGAATTAGCAATTATTTAAAAATTAAAGATAAAGGAGGAGGACTTGAACATAGATCAATATTTAACAATAATATTTCATTCCATCTAGCCTACATATTGTTTTTTTTTAACTCAAAACAGAAAAAAAAACATGATTTTCACCCTACAAAACACAAGTTTTTTTTATACAATGCTTAACATAGTCATCATCGACCAAAATACAAAACATTTCCAAACCAGTTACAAGCTGCTAATTTTGATACCTTCCATCTATATTAACATAGCCTAAAGGGTGAGTACATCACAAGGTTATCAACCAGAACGATCACCATGATTGTCCATGATTTGATTCATCCTTTCTTCGTACTCTGCAATAGCATGATCACTGGCTTCATCATCAACCATTTCATTGCACTGCTCTAGCAAGAACAATAATTGACCCAGAGCAAGTGCTTTAGTTAAGTGGTTATTGCCAGAGTATGTTGATTTTAGAATCTGGAATAACTCAGTAACTTTTCATCCCTAGGACGATCATAACAGTACTGTATATTGTACGGTTTAACAGAGGTTTTAGGTTCAAGTTTTGGACAATATATGAATTTAGGCATGATGCATAAACATTGAGGTTGATGCGTAGCACGTCCCTCAATTATTTATTTATTTATTTATTTATTAAATTGGCTCCAATGCGAGGCCATGAATTTACCTTCATTTTAAATTGTTTCGCAGCTTTAATAAATTAAAATAATATATCGGGTACAATGCATAGAACCTATCAAGATTTAATAGACATGAAAAGCTAGTAAGTACTTCAAATTGCAACCTAAAACAATGGACAAGATCCACACGACTTATGACAACTATCCTCGAAGGAACTGACATATTCACTTCACAATCCAAAGAACTAAAAAAAATACTAGCATGGAGCTCCATAAGAAGTAGAGATTATACCAACCATGACAACCAATAAATTATGGGCAACAACATTGTTTGATCGATCTACACTGCTCAAGGACATATCTTGACAACACAAAGACAAAAACTGACCTGGGCAAAGATATCAAAGGAAGAAAATAAGCAAACCTCACTAAATAACATCATTTTAAAATACTTATAGGGAAAAGCTTTCCACAAATACCAAACAACAATATTATATTTATAAACAAACATTTTCTAACCAAATAATTTCCCACAAAAACCTAAGATATGGGAGGGTGATCACGACAAATACCTGTAGAAGATCACAACCAAATAGCGCAAATCAACTTCTCATTTCTTCCTCAATTGTACAAAACATTCGAAATCGTATATAAGAACAACAATCGGTTGAAAATCTCATAACAAAAAGGAAATGAATCAAAACAAAACGCAAACCGCGTCAAAAGAAAGGTTGTTTACTTTACCCTAACAAAAAACCAAAACACAGAAATGGAGAAACGGAGGAACTGGATTCTCTCTCTGTGAGTAGAGCTTTTATAGATCAGGTAAGGTCCAAACTTCGTCGTAAATGTTACCTCTATACCATTGATCATCATCCTCGTGTAAGTAAAGCCAGTTAATGTTTCTTCCTTGGTGCGAAATACTGCATATACTATATAGTTAAGACTGTATTATTCAGTTAAGTGCCACAAAAAAAAAAAAACAGAATAAAAAAAGTAAATGAAAAATAACCGTAGGATCACCAAACAGAATCATTAATTAAAATTTTCCTTCTCTGGGTATATTTTCATCCGATATTCATGAATTTTAGGAATGGGAGATTTTCATCTAAACAGATGACTATGACTTTTGTGGGGGAGATAAAGAGACGAGAGAGTTCTACCTGCATTGTCACTGGCCAAATCTAGACCAACTTTTGCTTGAGAAGGAATCTCTACTCTACTTGTAAGAGACCACGAATACAAAATAGAGCAGACCAATTTGATTTCCCTCAACAACTGATCGAAAAGGGAAAGAACCATAAATGAAACCAGAAAACCCAAACAAAAAAATCCAATGTACGAAGTCAAAATTAAAACTAAGGCAAATATCAGAACGAGAAGTAAAAGATACAAGAAAGAAGATTTACCCAACGAAAATCATCCAAACGAACCAAGAAAAGTGGAGCAAGTGATTCTCTCGAAAAGTGGAGATGAAAAGCTGCAGAGGTATGAGGATTTAAATCGAAAAACCCTACCTGTTTGTGGACAAGAAATCTGCGATTTTTTGAAGTTCCGCCACCAGATCAAAACTCTTCCTTGGGGGAAAAAAAAATAGGACATGTTAAGTAGATTTGTTAAAAAGCACATGGTAAGCTGGGGAAAAACTACATTCGAAGCAGCTCACTGTAGTGAGATTACATGGTCTAGCTGCTACATAAAATGCCCTCATGAAATTGCGTTTGATAACACAACAACGCTATGTGTAGGTCCAAACAAAGAACCCAAAAAACAGTTTCAGCAAAACGAAAAAGATAGGGCAAGAACACAGAGAAGCCTAACAATAATAACTCAGATGACAAAAATTAGCTCACAAAACCAGCAGACTTTCAACTGAATAGAAAGGCAACTCAAGTTGATTAGTTCTTGCCGCATCCACATAGATACGAGGAAAACAATCAAAATTGGCACTATACCTTAACCCTACCAAAGAAGCAGATCTGAAATCATCATTGTCTCCATTGCAGCAATTCGTACATTCAGCTTGATGAAGCCAAATAGAAGAGAGCACTCATCATCGAGCTCCTTCCATTGAGCGGTGGCGGAGAAGTGGGCCGGAGAAGATGAGAGAGAGTCGCCGTAGGCAGTAAGTCACAAAGAAGATATTCTCATTTATTTTCATGGGCAGAAAAATTTATAGCAAAATTGCTTGCTATCCAATAAAAAAAGTACCCGTAAATTCCGTGTGTAAACCTTCAAATCAAGTACGATGTTGTACAAGTGGTGAGTAATTTCCACCGTAGACAACTCCTTCAGACTTCCAAAAAGGATTGAACTGGATTTTATGGATTTTTTGTACTACTTTACTGCCACTTAAGTCATGGTCTAGGGAGGCTAGCAGTAAAAAAGGACGGCCAACAGTAGAAAGAAGGAATGACTACATATTTAGTGAAATACCTGAAATATCCCTAGCACTACCAGTAACAAGCAACCCAGAACCAATGGCATTATGGTCCGAAAAGGGGAAGATGTGGCCAGCAATCCTTGTTCTTATTTGATTCATTGACTTATTTGCTTCGTAAGTCACTTTTTGCCCATTGTAAATCATCTTTTCGCTGACTGGACCGGCCATCCACCAAACCCCACAAAACAACCACCTATCGGCCTCGGCCTCACCGTAGTCATCGGCTAGGTAGAGAACCATGTTATGCCGCTGCCCACCGCTCTCACCGATAAAGGAGCGATTACGCCATACCACGCCGAAACCCCACCAATAACGAGGTTGACGCCGAATCGAAACTGCACCCTAAAAGCCACACCCTTACCTCCATTGAGACTATCACCACCGCAGCCGCCCGTTGCCAGCTGCAACCAGATCCACCACCATAACCAGCAGCAACTGCAAGGCTCAAAGCCATCCCGAAACACTGTCGCTTCCGCACCTCTGCTGCAATGACGTCATCACTCACCACTACTGCTGTTACTAAGAGATTGTTCAAAAGATCTTTGACGCACCTAGGCATTATGTTCCTTTTTTTGTATCTATCCTATTAAATCATAGATTAAGCTTCCATGGTTTTTAGTGGAGAAATATTCATTTCCCTAAATGTTTTTGCCGGCCTTTGGTAGCGGTCATTGTGAGTTCCAAGTTCCAACTATCAGAGGTCGCGTGTGAGGTCATACATTGATAAGTCCAACACATCCTTCCGAATTTATCAACTTCCCTGTGCATGTGCCAAAAGCCTACAGCTAGAGTATTTATATAAGGATAACGCTACGAAGAGAAAATTGAAATGCAAGCCAATTTGGTATAAAAAATGATTATTTCAATTAGAACTCACTGAGGCATAGTTATGTCCTGAGACTGATTCTAAATCAGTCTGCTGTATACATCCATATCTAAAATGGTGAAGCCAGCACTCCCAAACAAGGTTGATAAAAATTCTTTAGAGAAGTAAAAGACGCTCTGAATTATGCGGCAAACTGTCAAACCGACAATGAAAGTATTCCAGAGGAACAACAACGATATAAAGCACTTACAGTACC
This sequence comes from Vaccinium myrtillus, assembly GCA_016920895.1. NCBI lineage: Eukaryota > Viridiplantae > Streptophyta > Magnoliopsida > Ericales > Ericaceae > Vaccinium > Vaccinium myrtillus. The sequence continues at coordinate 20,639,705 of CM029271.1, forward strand.
ATCTCCTCGAACATAGAAGTTCTCACTAATCATTTGATTCCTCTTATCCAACTCTACCTACAAGCTAAGTTTGGTCAGAAGATTACACAACAAGAGACCAGGAAGCCAACTCAAGATAACTCAGTAAAGAAGTAAATCAAAGACAAAAAAGCCAAAAGTGAAAAGAAAAAAAGCAAAGAGTATTATCAAGAGGATGAATGTAGCAAGAGTATCCCCCGCTGTTGATGTATTATCTTGCTCTATTTACCAAAAAAAGGACTTTTTCTCCCTCTCGAATTTATAATGGAGAGAGTAACTTGCTCCAACAAATATTGACCGGTGAATATTTCAGACATAGGGTCTATTTGTCATTTTTTAGTTGCTGCGAAGTAAGGAAATTATAAAAAAAACTGGTAACATGCCATGGCAAAATGGATGTTATTTGATTCCTGATTTTGATGTTGTTAAGAGAGTTATTGCAAAGTGCAGCCAAAGCTAGTGTTGTTTCTCCCCCCGAAACTTGTTGTTCCGGGGGAACCTTCGAAGTATCTCTATCTTTATCGTAAAACTTTAAGAAAGTTCAAGGAGATAATTAGCTCCAGTACAAATTCAAGGCAGATGCCTAGAAATTGGAACCCGAAGGTTGAGGTCTTTTTGTAAAACGATAGGTGAAACAGGTTTTGCAACATGAGAATATAGATTATCATTAAAACAAGTCACAAGTAATATAAGCAGTTGTATGCACCAACGGGTTAGTCATGCTTAAAAAGGTGCGTTCATTTATGCGAATTGCCAATTATAATATCGAAGGATAGAATATTAAAATGCCACCTAACTATTCTAATTGTTGTTAAGTACATAAGAAATTGGTAAAAGTTTTCTTATAGCCCACTTTCTTAAGGTGGAAATCCATCTATTTTAAAAAGACCTTTTCTGGAGCCAATCCCATATGCTCCTTGACATTCTGATGAAAAAAAAAAATGATGAGTACTGGTGCCAATATCCCTCACAAAATGAAACAAAAACATTACTCCCTTCGTTCCAAATTCTTGGTCCCTCTTTCCATTTTGGGATGTTCCAGATATGTCTCATATCTAAAAACATCCATCAAAACAGGTTTACTTTCCAGTTTTACCCTTAGAAAGTATTTTTTCCATCTCATTGGTCTGTCAATTATCTTTTATTTTATAACAGTTTTTATGATTTTGAAAACTTTGTATAATAAAACTAATTGATATCTATCAAACAAAATCCATGTTGCATATGTTTTGAGTTTCATATAAAGTCTTTATCTCCAAAAAAATTGGCCTCGTAAATATTGACTGGACTTAAGGACAAAACAGAAAAGACAATACAAAGTTTCAGACCTCTTAATAAGTTGGATTACCCAAAAGGGGCAAAGAAATTGGAACGGAGGGAGTATAAAAGTTGTGGAGCCTTTCTAAGATGGAGATCATGCAAGAGTTGGATCTTACACAGACACGGATGATACATTAGTAAAGGAAGCGAAAGAAATGAGTTAGCAATGAATCTTCTCAAGTTGAAGCTCCATGCCACTTCAGTTATAACACGATGATTTAAGAATGTCTCTGATACTAATTAGGAATTAGTTATGGAGCAAATTCCAAGAGGCTTTCCCAAAACTTTAACATGCACTATGGAACTCACCATCATCCAAAGACCTGATAACTCAAGAACCATAGCAGCAAAGTACTGGTACAGATGTATACCCATAAAAAAGATGGAAGCAGTACTGTAATCCAAGTCAAAACAAAGTAAAACATTCACACTGTTTCCAACAAAGTCACCTTAGGGTAAGTATCCATGGGAAGAGGATCCTTTGGATTGGACGGTCCAGTTTAGGGCATTTTGTGGGCCTTTGTTTGCCCTTTTTTTTTTTTTTTTTTAATGACTCGAAACATTCATATTTAGAGTTTGCCAAGGACATTAGAAATACCAAAAATCGTGACAATCAGATTTAAGTTGCCCTCAATCCCTCAAAAGAAGGTGTCATCATGTCATGCTGTCGATCCAATTATATATGAGTAGGTAAAAATAACCCAAATTGAAAATCTATTAGTGCACCCAACCCAGGTAAAGAAATTACATCAACACTCATAACTACAGCGTTAACATTTTATTTTCTTGGGCCACCTAAGGTGGCAATATGACTATTTTCTCTAATCCTCATTTGGCAATATGATTATGACTATTTTCTCTAATCCTCATCAATACCTCTTTCGCACCATCATAAAGATCAATATTAGTGCTATGAAATCAATCAACATACATCCTTTCTCTAATCCATCATAATGGCTCTACTCCCCAGGATAATGAATTAACACTTTCTTTGAAATTTTCAGGACTCTTATTTCTTTTTCCGAACTTTGACATCTAGCATCAATTTCCAGGCAAGTAGATTTATGATTTTTTATTACGCAACACGAATTCAGCATATAAAATCAAACAAAGTAAGAAATTATGAGGATTCACAAACAATATTATTCGTGCTAGCGCATAAAAGATAAACAATTGGCATCGAAAGCTTATACGAAATAACGAAGTTCAAGATAAAATAAATATCATCTCTTAGAAGCTTTAAAGAAATCAAAGCATCTCATATGATGAGCATATAGCATTTGACTTAGAATACACCAAAGATGACAATAGTGACATTCACCAATTGTCCCAACAGGCTAATTTGCTGAAATAAGCCTTTTTTCTTGTGGCCAACATAAAGAGTCATAGAAGTGCTTAGGACAAAAATCCACTTAGCACCCTTGGGTATTCTATATGCCAATGTTAAGGGTGTGTTTGGAACTTGAGGAAAGTGAGAGAAAAGAAAGGAAAATTGAAATTTTTCCCTCATCTTGTTTGGTTTAGAGAGCAAGAAGAGAGAAAATAAAAAAAGCTTAACATTGTGAATAGTGACCACTTTTCCCTCACTTTCCTCTCATTTTATTTTCTTTCACTCTCTCTTCCCTTCCACATGTTCCAAACAGACCCTAAGGGACATAAAGCCGAATTTCCGCTTAGACGTACATATCTAAACAAGAAATACAATTAAGAGCTCTAAAACAAATTGAAATGAAATGTAATAATACCCCAGACTTGGCCTCAATGGGATGGCCATTATCCGTGCGGTAGCAGAATCCGACAAGGTCAAAGTCCTCGAAACAAAATGGGCACACTTATTCCGGCTTCAAATCTTCTTTTCTTCTTCCTCACTATCCTCTTTTTATGGAGATCTCGATCTACGTCCACAAAATCAAACTGCCGATTCATCAATTTATTTATCAAAAGACATGTACAAGAGTTAAAGGCGTAAACGATTAACCAAATAAAATCCAAAACCAAGCAAATTTAACTTGTACTGATACTCACCCAGAGCCTGCTTTAGAGAAGCAGTGAGGTCAAATTACTGCTTATCGTCAATTAAATCTCAACAAAGGTTTCTTCGGGAACTCTTTGCCCTAAGAGACAACCCAAAAATGAGTAAACGAAAATACTCAAAAATATGTGGTTGCTTTGTTTAGATACTCTGTCAGAAAACCTTTTATACACCGCCTTTGCAACAGTATTTCAAGGACAATCGATTGCTGTAGCAACAGTGCTCCAACAACAGTCGAAGGACTATACAAATGGCTTACATCGAGCCTTTACGCAAAAAATAAGGAGAAGAGCAACGAAGGATATCAATCTGCGGACCAGCAGAGGACAAAATTGCTGCAAGAACAGGGCAATACTGAGGGAGCTGGTGAAAAGTTAAAAATCAGAGGCAGAGAAGTGTGGAATCTGTCTTTTTCGTACACGGAATCATTGGAACCTATCTCTTAGTTTAGTTCGGTTACAAGTTCTAAATGAACCAGAAGTGCAGGGAAGAAATCACTTTTCAAGTTGCTTACAGACAAGACCTGCATGGAGAAAATTCCACACAAAAATGTCATTCACATTTCACATGATTAGCACCTCCGAGCAAAATGAGCATATCCTTGAACCTTACCTTTTTTCTAGTATAGTATTTACATACATTCCCTTTTAAATTTGAAACTCTTTTCCTCTAGAAATACTCCACCATCATACTGATAATGGTCCATATTTTCGGCTTTTCAAATGGTTAGTCCATACCTCCATGTGCTTTTGTATAGTTACTCCTATTATCTTTTCCCAACTTCAAGTGGATCTTTCTATGCTCTCCAACTCTGCATTTTATCCAATTTTCGAGTAACATTTTTCGGAATATGTAGAAGCTTAACATGTGGGTACTTTTTCCTTTGCCCAAATATCTTGCACCGACACCTTACCAAGACCTATTTAGTCATTACAAATTATTACTCTAATAAAATCACTTGCAAAATGAAACTTCTTAGAGAATTAAACCCGACAAAGGCATTAAAATTAGCAAACCAAACAATGGGATGAAAAGGTGAATCACACCTGTTCGTCCAAAAGAATGATGAGAGGTCTTTTTGTGGAATAAATATCTGAAAGGGAACCATGGAAAGGTGTCTATTGATAATCCCACAAGGCAGGCAAAGAATAGTCTAAATATAATGAAACCCTTTGTCACCCTTAAAAAGGACAGAGAGAAGTAAATAATGGGATATGATTTTGAGACCATACCAAGAGCACTATAAATCGGTGAATGTAGTTTGCTATAATGGCAAGTTAAAGAAAAAAGAATAAATTACTCAATAATGCATTGAATGGGTGTGAAATGCAGTAAAAACAAACAAGAATTATAACTACAAATTGCATAACACACATGAGTATAAAGTGGGAAACAAAAGCACAAGCAAAGCCATATATACCGTCTTTCTCATCTTTGTCGTTTGGCTGTGTTCTCACTCGTCCTCAACTTCCACTTCATCTGCATAATTTGGGCAAAGAAAAAGGTGAGTACTGCAGATTCCATGAAGAATGTTTCAGAAATCACCATTTTCATAGAGGGAGAGTGGGCTTTTTACCTTCGTCTCTGAGATTGCATTAATCCCAGACGTTTTTCGAAAAGAAAATTAGGGCAGAAAGAACCCAAGAAATGGTGAGTAGATGTAATTCAGCGAAAACCTTAGAAGTACACAGATTTCTTGTCGAAAGAAGCCCTAATTCAGCAAAAAGAGATTAATGACGAGTATGAAGGGAGAAACCTGCATTTACGGAAGAGCGACCGACGGGATTGGTTTTTTTTTTTTTGGTAAATCGGAAATGGACGGGATTGGTTTTACTAGAGGAGGATCGACGAAATTGGTTTCAGTTTCAGTCTCTGGGACTGAAAGCCAGTTTTGAGGTTACGAGGTACGGGTCCTTTGGGTATTTGTTTGTGCTTATTCAAATTTTTTTTAATTTGTTAGTTTTAACTCAATTTTTTGTGTTATTCTCGACCAAAGAATCTAAAAAGTATAAAATTAAATAAAATTAGTCATAAATGCATTATATTTTGTCTTTTTTAAAGGGAATGACAAGGTACTTTTGCAATCAAACATAAATACTAGGTATTTTTGCCATCAAACATAAAGACATGTTTTTATTATTCATTTAACAAAAGAACTAAACACACACTCTCTCTTTATTTTTGACATAAACACCATTTATGGATTCAAATACATCTAAAACTCTTCGTATCCTGGTATCTCTTGAGGCTAACGATTATATGGGGCTGTAAAAGTCCTGTTGTCGTGTATTTCATTGTTGGAAAATTTAAAAGGCTTATTCATTATTGTTACTTTTCCTAAAAAATGGCAACATTACTAATTTCTATTGGCACGAATTTCACAAATTTTGCTTCGTCATGCATACCGTCGAATCTGCATTGAAAAATGAGGTGAGTTAAAAATGAATGATCATCATACATTAAAAGCATGCCAAAATGACACCAAAATATACCAATGCAATAATATTACAGTTTTTTCTTAAGAAAAAAATATTGATAGCATAAAAAAAAAAATGTAAATTGCTTAGATCTATGGGTGTCAGTGACCAATGAACAAAATCATGCAATAATATTACAGTTTTTAAAAGGAACGAAATCATGCTCTTTAAATGATTATTCCAACTTTTGGTTTGCAATAAAAATTTTTTTTTCTATAACGCGGGATGTCAGGGAGTTTACGTCCACCTCAACTAATCTTGTAAAGTCGATTTTGATTACGAGGTTGATTTTGATTACGTGCACCTCAACTTTTGGTTTGCAATAATTTTTTTTTATTTTATTTCGAGGTCTCAGAAGTCGATTTTGATTACGAGTTTGATGCTTCTCACTTCTATGATTTCACTCGGCTTGAATCGTCTCTCGAGGCTCAGGACGCCAAACGCTGGTTTGAATCAGCCCCAAGTTATCTGCCTTCCCATAAGCATTCACAAATGCGTTTGCGCACTTGAGAGAGATTAATAGGAAACATGATAATCAGGTTAATCCGTTAATGATTAACCAACAACTGTTATAACAAATGGAATTTATTTGACAAGTGAATGAGAAGTTAGCTGTATTTTTTTTTTGTTTTATTGTTTTTGTTTTAATTTTTTAATTTTTAGTACAAAATTAGAACTTTTAAAAATTAGTGACATTTCACTAATTATTTTTTTGCCAATAGTGGTCGGGCGGAGATGGGGTGGTGTTTGGTCGGAGACTGGGCACTTTAATAGAAGAACTTTTAAAAATTAGTGACACTTAAACTGGTTGGGGTGCCAAGGTGGTTTTTCAAAGCATTACCTGAGTTGAAAGGTTGAATTTTAATTCATGCCATGTCGGATGAGCAAGATTCGGAAGATGGGCTGCTTGCTTCCAAGAACTGGGCGAATAGAAGCTTGCAACGGGATAACGATATGAAGCAACGAGTTTTCGAACTGCTGCTGCTTCCAAAGATGCCTTTGCTACAGGTTCATATGATGGCGAAACTCCTGAGTTTGGTACTCGAACTGGCTCATAATATGCTTCCCTCTGTCCTGCTGCTATCCCGGGGTGTCAGTTGGTACACTTTATACGTGATACAACTTTCCAATCTATCTACCCACTTACTAATCTATAGCACGACCAATCAACTGTCAATGCTTGTGATAAGTACGAGTGCACATCGTAGTCCCATGCATGGCCGGAGGTGGGGCGTTGATTTTTTTGAATTTTATGTTCGAAAGTTGAATTTTTTAAAATTAGTGACACTTCACTAATTTTTTTGGTCGCCGAAAGTGGTCGGCCAAAGGTGGGGTGGTGGTCGGCCGGAGGTGGGGTGTTGATTTTTTTGAATTTTATGTTCGAAACTTGAATTTTTAAAATTACTTGACACTTCGTCGCCGAAAGTGCTAACAGAAGCCAGGAGGTGGGATGGTGGTCGGCGGAGGTGGAGTGGTGATTTTTTTGAATTTTATGTTCAAAATTTGAATTTTTAAAAAAAAGCCAGAAAGACGTGACGCGTTACTAATTTTTTGGTTTTTTTGGTTTTTGAAGTGGTCGGCCAAAGGTGGGTAGTGATTTTTTTAATTTTATGTTCAAAATTTAAATTTTTAAAAATTAGTAACACTTCACTAATTTTTTTTTGTCTTTATGTTCGAAAGATTGTAGGAGTTTGTTGACTCAAAAAAAATTAACGAAATTCATTAAAAGTTGAAAAAATAAATAACAGTGTTTGCTCGCTCATTTTTTTGTCCTTGGGAGTTTTTTTAAAAATGGCAAATGTTTTTGTTTTTATGTTTGTGCTAAATGCAAAATTTCTTACCCTTTAAAATTGCCAAATGTTTTGGATTTTTGAAAAAGTGGTCATTTTATTCTAGCAGATAGCAGTGGGTACTTTAACCCGAGTCAAGTGGAGTGGAGTGAAGATTTTTCCTCGGAAGCAAGCTGGCGCTTTATCATCAGGGGAACTTTTAAATATTTATATATATGTCGGTTTCTTTTTTTTTCCTTTTTTTTTTTAAACACCCATCTCCCTCCACAAGTCCCCTAAAATAGAATAGATTATGATTAACGAATGGCAAAAAAAAACAAAAAAAAGATAGCAGCTTTAGTAAAATTCTTATTGTAGTCAGTCAATTTAGTACCAGTCCACGAGGTAGAAACCACCTCAGGGATGGAGGATCTAATAACCGATATCTCTACACGAACAAAATGTGTGGGCTATCTATCCATCCAGAGATATACAAAATATCTCTCCGCAACAAAATGTGTGGGTGTGATCCACCCAGTATACTATGCACACGGTACATGGGGTGAATCACACCCACACATTTTGTTTTCACCTTTTCGGGGGAGATTTCGGGGAAGAATTTCATATTCCATACATTTTTCCATCTACATTGTGTACCGATGAAGTGTGTGGGTCAGGGTACGTGTACTACGTAGAAAACAATTCATAACTAACTTGGTAAAACATCAGCCTAATCACATATTGATACGTACTTAATCAATTTATAATTTTGTAGTGTGATTGTTTGAATAAAATAAAAAAATAATATAAAATACAACAATTGAATATTCTAGCATTCGATTAAGCTAATTTGTTTTTTCCACCATACTTTGACAACTCATCCTCTACGAGAATGACTCTGATAATCTGCGTAGAATCCGGGATGGAACCCACACAATTGGTACACGGTTGGTAGACATGCCATGGATTTATTTGTATAACCAATAGACAAGTGACAAATTCCCTAGGTTTGTTTGAACATGTGGAAGGGAAAGGAAAAGAAGAGAAAATACTAAGAGAGAAACTATAAAGAAAATGAGTTTCTTTCCCTTGTATGGTTCTAGAAAGAAAATGAGAGGAACATAGGGAGAAAAATACTTTCACTTGTTTAATTGGTTGTAGAAAGAAAATAAGAGGAAAATAGAGAGCAAAATACTTTTCTCTTGCGGCCAGTCCATACGGATGTTTACTCCAGCTTTAACTGGGATCCCGCAAAAATTAGGCGCCTAAGCTTCCAGACATTCTATGCTACAAAACAAAAAAAAGACCATTCAACAGAAGACACCTTATAAATTAAGGATTTCATATGAAAATGCACATTTCCAAGAAAAAGCATCGCAAATACACTCAATGCATAACAGTGTGAGCATAGAACACGAGAAATCGGAGTTGAATTGGGTAAAGGCTAGCTCAAGGGTGATTGATCGCAGGATCGAATTGGGTTTTGCAATTCTTGCTGGTTCTTAGGTCTTGAATTGGATTTGATGAGAAACGAGGTCGGAATATTCTGGCAATTGGTTTTGCAAACAAATAGTTGGCGCTGGTTTGAAAAAGAGATGAATTTGAAGGGCGTTTTCGTGAATTTTGATTATAGAGTGACGAAGAATTCAGAATTTTTCCTCTTATTTTCTTTCCCTTCTCTAGACTTTTCCTCTAGTTCTCCACTATCATTTGGACGCTGCTACCCGTACTGACAGAGGGGTACATAAAATGTACACAACGCGTTTGGGGACCCACTTTTGGAGTCACACGAAAGTGATCCATAAACCATTCATTGTTCTTAAAACATTTTTCCTATGGGAATGCACAAAAATCAGCTCAATCGATTTAGAAGTCTTGAATCAAACCCGCGTTTTTAATTTCAACTAGGAGGACGATTAAAGTCCCTATAAGCAAAAAAGTCCTGTTGTTAAACCCACTATTTGAAAGCACTGGTAAATCCCCTAAAATTGAGGAGATTGAGTTGATTTTTGTCCCACACGGAGCCCATCAATTTGTCCCACACGTGATGTGAAGGATCAGAGAGGATCGAATTGGGTTTTGCAATTCTTGCGGGTTCTTAGGTCTTGAATTGGATTTGATGGGAAACGAGTTCGGAATTTTCTGGCAATTGATTTTCCAAACAAATAGTTGGCGCTGGTTTGTAAAGGAGACGAATTTGAAGGGCGTTTTCGTGAATTTTGATTATAGAGCGACGAAGAATTCAGAATTTTTCCTCTTATTTTCTTTCCCTTCTCTAGACTTTTCCTCTAGTTTTCCACTAGTATATTTTTTCCCTTCTCTCCCTCCAGGAATTTCCATTTTCCTGCCCTTTCCCCCATTTTCTTCAAGTGCCAAACAAGTCCTAAAGAAATAGAAAGAAAAGACAAAACTAGAGACCGAACTTGGGACCAACCAACCCCGTCAAAACATTCCACGCAGTTAGGAGTTTACTTTGACGGTCCCAACCAAAGTCACCCGTTTTTAATTGGTCTTTACCAAGTCCATACTCCATAAATCACGCCGAAAAAATACCCCACCCACCCCTTACTCCTATTCCCAACTTAATTTTCTATCAGCTTACCACCCATTTGCACGAACACCCTCTGCTATATATATCTATATACACGTATCTAAATTGATTACTAGCAGTGTCAGTTTCATCTCTCAGGGAAGAAGCAAATGAAGAGCAGAAACAGTGGGAAAGTCTCTGCCAAATGGCTTCCCATTTTCTCGCTCTTCTTCTTCTTCGTCGGGATGCTCCTCACTAACAGGTCTCAATCTCTTTCTCAAGTTTTTGGAATAGAATTTCGTGTTTTTTTTAATGCATCTAGGGTTTTAAATTATCTTTTGTTGTTTTGGTGAAGCCTGTACATGTATTTGTATTTGTGTGATTTGGTGAGAATGAGATTGGCTAGTACGGAATTGGTAGCTAATTTGTGATTGGAATTTTGGGTCGGTCTCAGATTGTGGACTCCACCTGAATCCAACAGTCAGCTCATATCGCGGCATCGACAAGATCAAGAGCTGCAGATCGTATCTGAGGACTGCACTACTAAGAAGAAGGTTTTTGTTTCAGATACCAAAGTTCTATTATCTAGATGCAATGTTTTTGAGCCAATTTTGTCTGTGCTACATTGAAACCCACAAGAAAGTAAATAAAACACACTTAAGGCTCCACTTGGATATATTTTCATTTTGAAATGAATGAATTTGAGATAATTAGTCAATGGGTATGACTCAAATTAAAGTTTGGAAGTTAATGAAATTGAGTTGGGAGATCAATGATCTATCTTGATCAGTTTCAAGTAACTATTCAACGGGATTGAATTGAAATTGTTCACGCCAAGGATTGTAGTTATACATCGATCTTGAATCTCCATAAGATACATCTGTTCAGTTCTAAAATTCATCATCCCTTGTAGTTTCTACAAGTTACCTGCAACTAATGCTCTTATGTTTCTTTATAATTAAACATCAGCTCTCTTCATTTGAAATCCACATCTTTCAGACGGAGCCATACTTTTTTATTGAGTGACTAATGACTTTCAATGTCTATAATCCAGAAACCTGGAAAAGATAAGGATGTTACGGAGGAGGTTTACAAAACCCATGAAGCAATTAAGTGAGTTTGCACCCCTGATACTCAAAGGTCTATTGGATCTCCACTTTGAATGAGTTTGGATCAAGGATTTGCGGAGGGATTTTTGGAGGAAAAGGAAAAGATGAAGTTATATTTGTCTCGTTTGGTTACAGCCTACAGTTTTGTAAACACTACTCAGAAACTTATTGAAAACACAATAATCATGGTTTTAGATCATGTACATTTTTCGCAAAATTTATTTCCCAACATGTAAAACATCTTCTTGATGTTTCGCACAAAATGAGTTCTTTTCCAAAAAGTTCTTAGAAAACAGTTTTGGATAATTGTCAACCAAACAAGTTATGGGCTTTTGTGAAAATGAATCTAGAACTCAGATTTTGAAAAATGCTATCAAAACAGACCACACCCTCCACAAGCCAATGATCCAAACATAGCCTTCATGTTAATATACAGTTTAGATTCTTCATTTACGTCAGTGGATCAATTGTAGTGAAGTTACGATTTGCTCTTAACATTTTGGAGTCTTGTCAGATCCCTAGACAAGACAATTTCAATGCTTCAAATGGAGTTGGCTGCTAGTCGTAGTTCTCAGGAGATGGGCAAGTCTGATGCGTCCACTGTCATCTCTGCCTCGTCCCAGGACAGCCCTCCAAGGAAGAAAGCTTTCATAGTGATCGGGATAAATACTGCTTTTAGTAGTAGAAAGAGGCGTGATTCAGTCAGGCAGACTTGGATGCCTCAAGGTCATAATCTGATGCTTTGTGTATGGATTGTTTGATATGAAATTTTCCTGACTGGTTTTTTGGGTTTGATTAGGGGAGAAGCTTCTTCAACTAGAACAAGAGAAAGGAATTATCATCCGGTTTATGATTGGCCATAGGTAAATGACGTTTACACATCTTTTCACAAATTGGTTAGCAAAAGATATTTTGGAAACGATTGAAAATTTTGAATTTGGATCAATTGGTTTTCCTCAGTGTGATCTGTCAATGGTCAACTGCTTGATCATACAGCAGGAATATGTTACGACAATAACAAGGAGCATTACATAATATGTTGTGAAACTACTCAATGCACTAGAGGTGGGATGAGTTAGATTTTGTCTGAAATAGATATCCAGGAAGTCGAGGCTTAACTTGTTCGCAATATGAACAATTTAAGATTGTTTCTTGTTTACGGATTCTCAAGTGGTACTCAAAACCCATAATTAGAATAACTTCCATGTCAATCATGTTTTGGCTATGGAGTATCATTACGCCTGCAGGGCTAATGTACTTCAATATAATGTTTTGTTATTTGACAAGACTGGAAAGAGAAACGTAGGTTGTCTGGTGAAGTTTGTTTGTTTCTAATATTTGTTGGAGCACCAGGAGACAAAATTGGTTTTGCAAAATGGACCTTAAATTGCATTGCGAAATAGAAGTTTTTATCTTCTGCTCTTGTTACAATATATTGGCATCATCTCAGGCAAATATGTGAGTGAAAAGTGTTTTGGTTGGTGCAGTGCAACAGCTAACAGCATATTAGATCGAGCTATTGATGCAGAAGATGCTCAACATAAGGACTTCCTCAGGCTGGTAAGGATGCGTAAATAAGTTGTTGCTTTTGCACAAACACACACACACACACACACACACACACACACACACACACATACACAATCTGTTATTCTGGAGATTTCCTCGAAAGGTTGTTCTGAGAATTGGTCCTGTTGTGGTCTTGCAGGAACATGTTGAAGGGTACCATGAACTGTCTGCCAAAACCAAAACTTTCTTCTCCACTGCTGTTTCAAAATGGGATGCTGATTTCTATGTCAAAGTGGATGATGATGTTCATGTCAACTTGGGTATATACCTGTTTCTCCATTTTATTTTTTTTTCCTTATTCTGTTTCCTCCCTGCTTTTACTTTTCAATTTGGTGACACATATTTCGCTTTTGTAGGAATGCTGGCTGTAACTCTTGCCCGTCACAGATCAAAACCCAGAGTGTACATTGGGTGTATGAAATCTGGACCTGTTCTGTCTCAAAAGTAATCCTTAAGCTTCAATAATGTTTACTTTTGCCTTCTTGAATGTTCCCTTCTGCAAAGGTGCATTAATATATGTTTCTTATTTTTACTATTGCGTTGTTTTTTTCTAGAACTGTGAAGTACCATGAACCAGAATACTGGAAATTTGGAGAGGAAGGCAGCAAATACTTCAGACATGCAACTGGGCAGATTTATGCTATCTCAAAAGATTTGGCCACATACATCTCAATTAATCAGTAAGGGTTGAGTTTGTATTAAGTGAGCCTCCTTTACTTTGTCCTGAATTCAATAACTGGAAGGGATATTAATCATGGCCATTTCACATATTTTGATATAAATATTCTTTCATTTACATAACTTAATTCTTGTAGCAGCCACAGTTCTTCAAAGTGTAGATTGCTATATTAGTGCTAAGCAGGATGAATATAATGCTTTACTTTGTTCATTATTCATTACATGTTAAAACACCGAAACTCCCATACTTTGGAAATTGCCAAAATTCACCTAGAAGTTGTCATATAACTTTTACTAATGTGGCTCATCTGCAGGCCCATATTGCACAAATATGCTAATGAAGATGTGTCACTTGGTTCATGGTTTATTGGTCTGGAAGTTGAGCACATTGATGACCGCAACATGTGCTGTGGCACTCCACCAGGTATGTTTTTTTCCGTATATCTAACAAGATGGTATCATGAAATCTTGGTAACAAAAACAAAAGAAAAAGGAAAAAGGAGGAAGAAACCTCCCTGGCCACTGTGGTATCATGAAATCTTGGTAACAAAAACAAAAGAAAAAGGAAAAAGGAAGAAGAAACCTCCCTGGCCACTGTAACCAAGTTTGGCACTTGTTCAGTCTTTTTGCATGCCCCGGTGTACGCCCTCTTGGAAACGTGAACTGATTTTTTCTTAGTTTTTGCTGTTCCAGAATAGTTTTTTAATACCAAACTAGAATTAACATGATGGGACTTTTTCCTATTCTTAGCATGCTTGTGGAATTAGGATTTGGTCTATAGGCTCTTTAATGTAATCATAATGTACTCTGATCTGTATCTTTTCTTTCTTTTTTTTTGATCGGCAAAAAATTTATTAAGGAAATCTTGACAAAGAGTACATCAAGATGGGGAAGAGGGGAGGGGACTCCAACCAAAGGTTGAAAGAATTAAAACACCTAATGGGACAAGCCCATAAACACTGAAGGAATTAAAACACCTAATGGGACAAGCCCATAAACACTGAAGGAATTAAAACACATAATGGGACAAACCCATAAAACCCAAGGGCTGGCCCAGAACGCTGAAGCCCAAAAACAACCAAAGGGCCAAGCCCACCACACATAATGGTCTAAGCCCAAAATGGGCCCACCAAATAAAACAAAGGGAGCCGAGAATAAAGGCCCACACCCAAACACAAAAAGCAAACCCTAACCATACTACACCCGCTGCCCACCCAGGGCCGGGAACCACCACTCCATCAGACCATGCCGCCACCAACCAGCTACAGCAAGCTCAAAACACACACGTTAGGCCAACCAACTACATCCAACAATGAAGTCAGCGGTGCACCGCCGCCACCGAAGAGAGAGAAGGAGAGATCCAGTGCCTAGCCGTTGAGCCCAACTGGAATCACTCAAGAGTGAACTGGTGGCAACCAGAGGATCCAAATGAACGTGACAGAAAAATGACGAGGGGAGGGGAAGATGGCTCAGATTCCGATACACCACCATTGATCCACCAACCGAGCAGATGAAGGCCCACGCCGCCGAGCCACCGCCGCAAGCCATCATCTGCACCACGCCACCACCAAAACAAACCATGGCCACACCCGTCACCGCCAAGTAACAGCCCAATAGCCGCCCCAAGAAGCCGAACGATGAACAGCCGTGAACTCCCAATGCTCTGCCTCCAAAAGTGACCACCGAGATCCGCCATTCCAAATCCCATAAACGACCTGGACACAGAGAACCAGGATCCCATCCGCTGCCACCGCCCAGCCACTCCACACAGCTGAAACCCCTGAAAAAGAAAAGAAAAAGACAAAGGGAGAAGGGAGATGGAGAGAAATAGATGGGGGTGTTGAGTTTCTAGTGAGAGAGGGAGAAGGGGTGAGTTTCTTGTGAGAGAGGGAGACGTGTTTTTGATTAAACTTCTGATCTGTATCTTTTCTTTGGCAGTAAACTTTGTTAGTATGCTGCATTCTTTATCAACAAAGCCATTCAAGAACACAGTTGTAAGCTACGGTAGGTTTGCCATATTGGCTTACCGGGATCGTATCTGTTAAGAAATATTGTCCCACATTGCTTGAGAAAGGAATGGGTGATCACTTAATATAATGTTGGGCCTCTCCACTCATTGCCAATTGGTTTTGAGATGAATATAGAGTTAATACCCGTCTGTGTACCTGTGCAACTCATAGGTTACAAGCTTCCCAAAAACTTATCCCAATGAAACTCCCATGATCTTTCCGAGAATGAAAATTGTTTCCAACAAAATGGCTACAATTCTCGAATGTCCAAAAGCTCAGGAAATAAAAAAAAGGTGGTGTTCACCATTTTTGAAAAACAAGTTTTCATTCCCTTCTCCCTCCCTCCCAACCTCTCGCCACCCACCCTTCATTTGCAAACTCTTTGACTACCCCACGTCCTGCGGGAGACCTCTTCAGTCATACCCCTCTCCATGGCAACCCCACATGCTCTTAAACTAGTTGCTGAAAATGTGTGTAGAAAACATGTTTTTGTTTCTCTTTTTACAAAACTAGCGGTTTTGCCACGTGCAACACGTTTTGTTTCGCTCTTCTAGTGAAGCATCTTTTCAAGCATCTTTTGTTTGTGTCTGGTTGAAATAGTTTCACAGTTGTTTGATTTATTGGTTAGCTTAGAACCCATTTAGTAGATAATGTCATAAGTTAAGAGTCCATTTGTATTCCATACCAGCTTTATATTCCAACCAACCAACAATGCTATAGAAACTGGTTTCTTCCTCTATTTTTCCAACATAAGTTTAGGCACTACAAGCAAAAAAAAAAAAAAAGTTTACTACTAATGTTCAAGCATTTTCAAAAAGCGTCATGGGCCGTTCCATAATACTTCACTATGAATTCATTAACAAATTATTGCATCTTCGAATCAATGGGAAGATTATAATCAAGGTGCTTTTTATTTTCCCAGTTCAATTTAGTGTTTTTGGTTTTTAGATGTAATCTTGAAGTCTCGGCTCTAGGAGCACACACGGTTTTATTTTGTAAAAATAGGCGTCATAAGTATGTGGAAAGAAAACCCCTTAATTAAAATGTGGAATACATAATACTATCGAAGCAGCGTCCAGAAGAAGACTCGGAAAATCCATAGTATCCTTTCGTCAAACAGTTAGTGTGCGAAAACTGTGTTAGTAAACCGAAAGAATTCGAAGACAGTTTTTTTTCAATCATTTAGTGTGCGAAAAAAGGAAGATGAACAGGGAAATTGTTAAATGTGTTTCCCCCCTTGATTAAAATGTGGAATACATAATACTATAGGAGCAACGTCCAGAAGAAGCCCGGGAAAATTCAGAGTATACTTTCGTCAAACAGTTATTGTGCGAAAACTGTGTTAGTAAACCGTAAGAATTCGGAGACGGCTTTTGTCCCTCATTTAGTGTGCGAAAAGGAAGATGAACAGGGAAATTGTTTAGTGTGTTACCTGCGTTGGGTTTCGCTGATTAGGAGCACATTGTCGGAATGCTCGATTGGGAGAATTCTGTAGTAGGGGGGATTTTCGGGAAGCAGGTCGGCAGAATTCCGTAGTTGGGGGGATTTCTGGGAAGCAGGGTGTTGTTTCAAAGGAGAGGGAGTTGAGTTCTGCCGAATTGTGGGAGGGTGTCAGTCAGAAGGAGCATTAGTTTTTCATCCGTTGTGTTATTTCGTATTGCAGATGACGGTTTATTTGGTTGGGGTGGGTCGGTTGACAAGGGGATGGGATGGGGTGGGTATTAAATGGAATGGGTGGGGGCATTTGTGGAAAGTAAAAAGTAGAAAACTTGCTCGTACATTTAAAAGGAGGAGTATAGATAATCCAAAGCATGGGTTCTTTCTTCTATTTTGCCTGTTTAACGGAGAACTGACTACATTGCTACAAAGGTCAAAAAGTTTATTCTCCGTATACAGTTGTAAGTTTGCGGTATTTCATATATTTGATGGTGTTTCTTCTTTGAGGGCCTTGTTCTATTTTACCCTGCCAACTCTCTTGTCTTCTTTTGTTATTTCCATCGCAGTTCATTTTGTTAACATGTGTTCATGTTCCTACCATGTTGCAGATTGTGAGTGGAAGGCACAGGCAGGTAATGTATGTGTTGCATCATTCGATTGGAGCTGTAGTGGAATTTGCAAATCAGTCGAGAAAATCAAATCTGTTCATGAGAGGTGCGGTGAAGGGGATGCAGCTGTTTGGAGTGCTCTGGTCTAAAGTAATCCTCATGGGATGGCTATAGTTGCCAAACCTGTTGAGCGTTAGGCAGGTTTTGCAAGTTGAGATAGGTCAGTTCATGCATATGACAGATACATTGGAGATGACAATGCTTAGGTATTTATAGTTCAGGTTAAATTGTTCAGACAAGTTTAGGTTTTTATACATAGACGCGTAGTAATGTACAAATAGATTATGCAAATCGGAGATGACAGTGTAATTGGGTTAGGCTGGGACTTAATGTGATGGAATTCTTCCAAATCTGCACATGGTGCTTCTTGTGCAGCCCGTCGCGTAGTTAGCTTGAAATGTCTTCCTTAAACTCGTGTCGATTGTCCTTCAAAACTCTTTGATTTTGAGCAATGAATGTCATGCCTGATTGGTTGATTAATGCATTGAACTCTTGAGTTCCATACATTGGGATGTTAAAAATACTGATCTGGATTTGGTTCTTGTGCGTATGAAGATCTACTGGGTGAACTGACCAAAATGAGGCAAATTCCTAAGGCCGAAGCTTGAAGAAGCTGAGGGTAATGATGGGTGAAATTCGTTCATGTTCTTGTGTATAAGCTTGAATTGTCCTTTTCAAATTTTCACAGTAGCCTTTTTCGTTGCTCTGTGTTGCTGTTTTTCCCCACATTGTGGGTTTGGTTTTTTGTGATATCTTTTTTGAATCGTGGATCCGAGGAGGAAGAAGGAAAGGGAAAATTATAGCAAAAGAAAATAAGGCTCCGTTTGTTTTGGAAGGAAAATATTTTCTGGAAAACATTTTCTATGGAAAACACTTTCCGCTGTTTGGGTGAAACAAAAAATTAAAGTCAATGGAAAACCTTTTCCAAAGTTAAAAAGTCAAAAGAAAAATGAACCATCACCTCTGGAAAATGTTTTCCGGTTTTAAACCCTGGAAAACATTTTCCCCAAGCCTGTTGCTCCCACCCCCGACATAAACATTTTCCCCGATTCTTTCTCGATTATCACTTCAATACCTGTTTCCTGTGTCTGTGAGAGAGAAGAAAAGAGAGAAAGAGAGATGGAATTGGAGAAGCTCCAAATGGACGAAGAGGGATCGACGACCTTCGACAAGCTGTCCATGGAGCGTAGCTAGAGTTTCGTCAAAGCCTTGCAGGTTTGATTCTTTCTATTTCACTATCAGATCTGGTTTGTTACGTATGTACAAATGCATAAACTCGATACATACTGCACGATTGAATTCTCCAATTACGTAACTTCCATTTTCTCTTGCTCTGTTATTTATAATCAATGTGCTTTTCCGTTGATCCTTAATTCCATTGTATGGTTCAATCTTCTTTCAGTGTGCCCACCAACTATTTGATAATTTTCAGAGAAAATTGAACCGAGGTTAGCTCAACTGGGCAAGGGTAAATTTCCAAAAAGCCGAAAAGCCAAAGTTCGTGGTATGAGGCTTGGAAAAATTTAGTAAAGCCAAAGTTAGTTCCAGTTCTACCCTAATAGAAATTAGCATTGAATTTGGGGACACGATAAGGAGATTGATTGCTACTTCCATTACTGAAAGAAATAGAAGTCTTATTAAGGGAAGAAAAGTGATATTTTTACACTCTCTTTCTAGATACTCTTTTTTCTTTTTGAACGAATTAATTTTAAATGCTCTTTTGACTGTTGATGGTGTGCTTCTAGAATAATTAACTGAAGCACCTTGGCAACAACTTTTCTAGCTGGAAGGTGAATAAAAAAGAAATAAGGGAAAAGGTCCGGTCTCGTTGGATATCCGTACGTGAACACATGCACATTATTTTGATTTACTGATCTGTTTTTTTCTATAAGATTATGTAACTTGAAAGCATATTAGTTGATATCGAACCAACAAGACTTTTGGCATAGTTAATGTACTTGAAAATGTCTAAAATATGAAAGGAAGAGCTCACAAAATACTGAAAACACAAACACCTAAATTTTGAGTTCCCTCTCATTATGCGACTTGAACCCCTGATATAGTTTTTGAAGCATAGATTGTTCACGAGACAAGCCAATCTCAAACGAGCTTTTATTGAGCTGAACAAGAGCTGATCTTGGACTGGATTTGTTAGATAACTCTGTATTGTTTTCTTGTTGAGTTCTATTAGAGCACCATTGGTGCATGGGTGTGAAGTTTAGCGCATGCAACAGGCAGCTCTGCCAAAGCTGCCTTAGTTTGTTTGAAACTGAACCTTTCCTGTTTCCTATTAGAACTTTTTGTCTGGACATTTGGTTTTGCTCTTGTCGGGGTTTGCTGAATCTTAACATTGTTAATCATGGGCGTGAACTAAATCCTAGAGAGAATGGTGTCCTACTCTTTTGTTTGCATTTCATTTTCAAAACCTAAGGGGCTTACTCCCTAAAGCTCCCAGGTTCAACTCCTTGTTGCCTTGAATTTATTTGTTATCTGCCTTGCTGCTTGAATTTAATTCCTAAGCGTTTTTGGATATATGACAGATGGATAGCAAACCAATTAAAGCAGCAGTCATGGAGGCAGCCACAACAGTGATGGCTGTGGGTCTTGTAGTCTTGAAAGATGGTAGATCTCGAAGTTATATACCTTGAGCACCTCATATCAATCGAAAGTTTGAAAGAGAGACCTATATGAATACTGTTATTTATGACGATGTTGAATGTATAAAGATACTCAGAATGAGGTCTAGTCCTTTTCTTGGATTATGTGAAACTCTTGCGGCGAAGAATTTACTGACAGAGACCATTCACATGCCTATTAAAGAGCGAATGTTTATCTTTCTGCACGTTATTGGGCACAATGTAAGGTTTCGAGTTGTTGCAGGGAAAATGTTTAATTTCCCCTCTTTTTTTGGCCAACCTCGAAGAAGGAGAAGCAATTACTAAAAACATTGTGTATTAAGTTATACTCCATTTGATTTCCACAAGTACATAGTAGTACATAGAAGAAAGACACTGCCGCCAAAAAGAAAGACTAACTAGTCAAAGCCCCTTTGACCTAACGGTTTATTATTATTATTATTATTATTATTATTATTACTATTACTATTATTATTACTATTATTGTTAGGGAAATAATTTTCACACCTCCCGTTTTACAATTCACACTCTCTTTTTTGTCTTTATCTTACATGAATTTACAATATTGCCCTTTTTCAATACACCTTTTTCATACATTCAAGGGTAATATTGTAAATTCATGAAGATAAAGACAAAAAGGGAGTGTGGATTGAAAATCATTTCCCTATTGTTATTATTATTGTTTTATCTTATTTTCTAACTATTGTTATTATTATTGTTTTATCTTATTTTCTAAATTTGGGACAAATTTTTACATCACATTATTCTATGAGAGGAATCAAAAAAATATTAAAATATAGACCAAATTTGAAGAAAATATTCATATAAGACGTCGAAAAAGAGTCTTTCCAAAGAAGTTGGGGCTTTTTCGGAGTTTCATTGTCTTATATGAATTGTTTTTCATTTTTAGGCTAAAATTTTATACTTCTCCGATTTCTATCGTGAAGACGAATGGTGTAATGTAAAAATTGGAACCAAATCTAATAGTACAAATTAAGACAAAACAATAAAAAAGATCATGTAAAAAAATCCTTAAAAAGTTAGGCCAAAGTATAAGTACTTTTAAAATCCTTATAAGTCATTAAATAATAATCAGTGCATTTGAAAACTCAAGGGCAAAAGTATAAGTACTTTTATAATCAAGTACTTGTTAGAAATAGAGACGAAGTTAGACTTTTAAAATATCATTAAATAGTAATTAGTGCATTTGAAAACTTAAGAGAGGAAGCATTATTTTTTATAAGTAAGTAATTGCTAGAAACAGTCAGACTTTTAATTTATAGGTGGATGCCTTCTTAATTTGGCTTTTGATAAAATGGAAAAGAATATTGAGTACAGTAATAAATAAATAAAAATTCTTAGACGGCATGTGATAACCGCCACTTGTTATTCAAACTCTGCAAATCACATTAAGAATTAGAATTATAAAAATTATTTTGTGCGATAATAATTGTAAAGTTTTTAAGATTGTAAAGAAATTCATGAAATTACAAGAAGAATAAATGAGAAATTAGAGAATTTTAAAAACGCAACATATTTTGGAAATTTTTATTGGTCTTGTGTATTTTATTTTATTTTTTTTCAAATTTTTAGACAACTTGAAAATATGTATTGGCTAACAAGATCCCTTGTTCCAAAAACCCATACCTTGGCTCTCTTTCTGAGAGTTGATTTGCTTCCCATTAAGCCATTCCAAGTCTTCTCTCTTGTCGATTCCGCCCGTCACACCGATCTGATTCTGAATCCGCCGGAGATGGAGAACGCCGACCTTTTCGGTTCGTCAACGGCGCCTCTGACGTGGCACGACTTCTTGGAGCGCATGAGACAACCTTCCGCCGCCGATTTCGTCAAAGCCATCAAAAGGTCTCTCACTTCCTTTCTCCCTCTACCATACCACCACTCAATTTCTAGTTTTCCATCTACTCAATCAATGCTAATCAAATTACTGTATGTATTTGTTTGAATTACAACCACTAATGATATGTAATTACTGTTCTAATCACGATTGTATACATACATACATACATGCATACATAGTAGAATAGCATACTCGTGCTGCAACACTCTTGGGTTGGCCTGTTGCCTGGTGGTCAATTGCTATCAACTCCTCCCTTCATAGTGACTCCACACGGGGCTTTGCTCTGGCTTTAATGGCCCCTGCTACTAGTGGATAGTGGGATTCGTCCTGCAATTAGTCAGAGTAAAATTGGTCCACGAGAAGGACATAGTATAGGAATCAATCATGCAAATAGGACACAAACTAATTCCTTAATGTCAAACTAAATCACTCTCACGTTCCAAAAATACCCCCGCTAGCCCATGAAAGTCCCTAAACCCCCCAAATCCTATGAAAGTGCCTAAACCCCTAAAATCCTTCGAAAGTGCCTAAACCCCCATACCATATGAAAGTGCCTAAACTTCTAAAACCCACTGAAACCATATGATACCCTAAAGTGCTAAAACCAAAACCATAAACCCCTAAGTGCCTAAACCAAAAAGCCTAAACCTAAAATTGAACCCTACCCCAAAAAAAGCCAAAATCAATTTTGTCCCCTACAAATTTAACCCATCCCCAAAATGAGAGAGAGAGAGAGAGAGAGAGAGAGAGAGAGAGAGAGAGAGAATATGCCATCAATTACTCCCCATCAATTACTCCCCATTCTCTCTCTCTCATCAAGCCAATTCCCAGTTTCCCACCGAACAATTTCGACTGCAATGTCAGGCCCGGTTTCTTTTTGTTGGCAGAGTGTAGCGCGCACGAAAAGGGTTCATTAAGGGTGTTTTTGTCTAGTATTGTCCTTAAGCCCTCAAAAATTTTCAATCCATTTATTAGATGCCTTAAAATAAGTTAGGCTGGACAAAAACCCATTAAAGACTCCAAACTTGGCCTTTAGGCCAATTGTCTGCAAAAAATAAGACAGAATATGCATGCAGAGAAATGCAAATATAGTATAGTTATATCTGTCCTTATAATCCGTTCCTGCTTTTGATTTCAAAAAACGATTTGGTTTTGATTTGAAAGTTGAAACAATTAGTGCTAATAGCTTTTCTTATCAAGACTATGCATGGATGGAATACGAGTACTGTTTACTCCAAAAATGCTTATGATCAAGTCAAGTAAGCACGGGTATTCCAAAAATGTTGCCATACAAGTACTGGTATTTGTACGGCAAGTCGCAACATTTATCTAGATCACCATGAAGTACTACTGAATTTGTCACTAAACTTGTAATTTTATTTTTGAGATATACATAAAATACATTTAATAATTATAACGTGCTTTTTAGGTTTTTCCATATGGCATGTTCTCGTAACGTAACGTAATGTACCTGTATGCTGTACCTGTACTGGTGCTTCATAGCTCAAGAGTCTTATCAGAGAGCATTATTTGCCTTGATCTTGTGCCTATATATGCGGGCAAACAAAAGATGTACCGGGCTCTGAATTCTAATCAATCCCCTCAAATTGATTGAGTTGATAAATACCCTTTATCGATGGAAGAAAGATTCTGTTCATACCCCATCATGGAATATCTTTTTACTTCTGGAAATGTATTCAGGTTTTTGATCCCTGACAAAATCCTGATTTTACACAAGAAGATTTTATGGCTTAATTTATTGTAACTTCTATCCTTTTATGAGATGGATGCAAGTATGCAACACATTCACGGGCTATCGAACACACTTTTTGTAAGTCTTTCATAGGATGTCTAAGTCAGATATATTCCATGTTGCAGTTTTATAGTGTCATTTTCAAACAACCCCCCCGATCCAGAAAGGGACAGTGCTGCTGTACAGGAGTTTCTTAGCAACATGGAAGCGGCTTTCAGGGCTCATTCTCTTTGGGCTGGTTGTTCAGAGGAGGAGTTGGAAAGTGCTGGCGAAGTAAGGCAGCCTTTCTTTTGATTTCACCCACTTCGTTGGATGATAGTAAATAGTGACAGTCTTTTTGTAGTATTCAGTATCTGTAGTTTAGATGTTATATTATTCGCATGAACTTTTGTGTTTCCTCTTTTTCTTTTTTTCTGCCGACTGTGCGAATGTATGATATTGCTCATTTCAGTCAGGCAGACTCTCTTTTTGGACCTTCTCATGATGCCTTGATTCTTTTAAGTATTGCTGTCATGGTAATACCCATTACTAGGAACTTGCTCCAAGGGAGTTTACGTGTAAAACAAAGGAATACAATGAGATACTCAGAAGGTTTCCGTTCTTCTCCTCCTTCTCTGGAATGAGATTTGTTATTCTGAAGTGCTTAAATCTCCTTAGTCTTTCATTCCAACACCAAATTCCATAAAACTTCCTGTTTTTATTTCCTTGTGTTGTTTGCTTAGCACCCAAAACCTTTAGTTGCTATAATATAGTTTCCTACAAGTGTGCAACTAACATTTGAAATCAGGAATGTAGAACACCTTTTTATATAGGCAAAACACAAGTCAAAATCTTTTAAAGGAGAAAAACGGAGGTTTTTTGTTTTTGGGTTGTGTCTAGATCAAAGAAGAATTTTAGATTTTATTTTCTTGGGGGGAAAGTACATTATAGGGATTTTTCTTGCATAATCATTGTCCGTTGTCAGGAGACTCAGGACTCACATCCTGTAAATTGCATCTTTGGAGGCAGCCGATCTTAAAAAAAAAAGACTTATTTTTATATCAACCCTAAATCCAGTATGGTGATATTGAATTGTTCCGGTACTTATAGGTGCATATATTTTTGTTTTGCCATTTGACAAATTTGTGTCTCTCGATTACAGGGACTAGAGAAGTATGTCATGACAAAGTTATTTAGTCGTGTGTTTGCTTCAGTTCCAGATGATGTGAAAGTTGATGATCAACTTTATGAAAAGATGGCTCTAATCCAGCAATTTATACGTCCAGAGAACTTGGATATTCAGCCAACTTTTCAAAATGAAACCTCATGGTTGGTGAGTGTTGATATCAATGTACTTCACTGAAAATTTCTATGATATATTGAAAGCCTTTCCTGTCAATGGTCCGTCTTAAGAATTGTTGTTGGAATCATAGTCAGTCGACACCTGCTGATTCTATTTACAATATAGGAAGTTAAAATCTATGTTCCATCATTAGAACATTCAGAATAGCATATTTTATAAAGTATGGGACCTTTCATGGAGTGATACTACTTCAGGTTCGAACTTTTGGGTGATAGAGGAGGATTCTTTGTTGTTGACTTATCGTGGTCGAATTTGGGCAGAACATGAGTGATGGGTTGAATCATTACGGGATGATGAAGTAGTATGGCCCATCATTGCCCTTTTCGATGCCTGACCTTCACATTAGTAATATTTTGACCTGTGTAACTGGGTAATGGTAATAGCATAACGATTCATGTCATGGAATATGCTTTCCGAAACAGCGGACTCCTCTGTCCCGGAATGGTGAATTTAGAAATCCAAAACGATCCACCAAGGTTTTCAAAAGCTCATATGTACTGAAGTAAAAATCTAAGGATACTAGAGTTTTGATAAGACGATGTAAAGCGTAAACAAACTAGTGCATTTTGCAGGAATAATTAGAAAAGTTCTAAAGGATGTTTATAATTTGAAAGAAGCACAATCAGATGCTGTAATCTATAGAGGACTATCCCTGATGTACCACAATTAGAGCATGAGGCACACCAAGTTCCCTTGTTTTGTTTCTTGTACCGTAATGATCTGTGACCCAAGCAACATAGTGTGGACCGAATTTCGATCCCAATAGCAGTGCTTATGGTGGATATAGGAAACTTAGATACCTCTTATATCCTGCTACTTGTTGTGAAAACGTAATTGTTGATGCGTTTAGCCTTTTTGATAAATGTTTACAATCTAAGCCACTTGACGGAATCACGAAAAGGTTTAAGGCTGTGTACAACTGTACAAGTAGTTATAAAATTGTTGTAAAAACATACCAAAGTCCGTAAGTAGACAAATTTCTTGTTTGTTATCTCTCGGTGGGCTGATTGTTCTTTAGTCTGAGAATGTGTTAGCTGTGCACCTCAAAGAACCTATGTTCAGAGGCACGGCTTTAGGACACAGGCACTGCTGGATCCTGGGGTCTTGCAGCTTGGAGGCAAAGGAAGAGTTCCACCCGGTGCTCTGATACCGCAAATGCCTTGGGCTAGTACACTAAGGGAGTGAACCATCCCTCAGCTTATGGTTGGATTGAGACAGATTCTAGATTGAATCAAGTCTTTGTCTATATCCTAATGGAATTGGGTTATGTCTAGGACCAAGGTCAGAACGGACTGACTAACGTTCTATAGAGAGCTTCTCTCAGACCACTGGTTCTTGATACTCGAGTTCTTCACTGCCTTGTATTTCTTAGCGAGACTGTTTCTGTCTCTACCAATGTTTGAGACGCAGAAACTGGAGTGACCCAGAATAGAGATTAGGTTTAGGTGGACGGGTCACTGGTTCAACTACGGGTGAACCAGAATTCAACCGTGATGTCATAATAAAATATATTAATAATTAATTTAGTAGTGATAGATATAAAAAGAAAAATTACACTGGAAAAAAAACAGTGTTCATTGAGTTATTGTAGTTTATTCTCCATACACACTACTCCCACATTGGCAAAAGAGAGCAAAAAGTTGGAGTCACCTTTCTATGTAAAGGGACAAGCTGTGGCTTTGTGGCACAATTAGTGCCAGCTGGCCAATGAAGTTTATTCCGGATTTCAGAGCGGTCTGGTCCCTTGGAAACCTGTCTGGTTTGCCGATTTTCAACTGATTCTTATTCCAGTTCTTAAAGTTAAATGGTTTTAAAGCCAACCGGTCGAACCGGCCATCCGATTTGGGTTTTTGGACGTTGGTCTCTACCCCAGTGTGCCATTGGATCTCTGGGCATCTGAGGCGAAACAGGATATTTTTACCTCAAATACAATATTTACTGGTATATATTGGCTGATATTGTCCGATATTGTCCTATATATGGTCGCATCAGCATCATTATACCGATACTGTGACTGTCCAATTTTTTTCTCTTTGCTAGTAGCAATTCACATCCTTTTAGTAGAGATAAATTGCTGCTTCAGTTCCTGTTTCGAGAAGCCTTACCTCCGTTCTTGTGCTTCCATTAATGCAGCTTGCGCAGAAAGAGCTACAAAAGATAAATATGTACAAGGCACCAAGAGACAAACTAGTTTGTATTCTCAACTGTTGCAAGGTCATCAATAACTTACTGCTCAATGCTTCTATTGCTTCAAACCAGAATCCACCTGGAGCTGATGAATTTCTTCCCGTTCTCATTTTCGTTACAATAAAGGTAAGCTCAGTATGTTGCATGTAAAATCGGTTTGCTAGATAGTTGGCACATACGCTGTGTTCCATTTCTCTGGTAATTTTTTCCATTTGCTTGTTCCTTCATTTTTTTTGGTTATAAATAAGCAAGTAAATTGAATGAGCACCAAGGTGGTGCAGCCCATATACAAAAGAAAACGTTTAAATTAAGGGCAACCCAAAATAAAACTCACTCTAGAGCTTCAACAAAATGCAAAAACAGACAATTGTCCAAAAGGACAAATTTGGAGCTTTAAAGGGTGTTTAGTCTAGCTTAACTTATTTTAAGGCCTCTAATACATTGATAGGAAATTTTTGAGGGCTCAAGGACAACACTAGTAAAAAATACCCTTAATAAACTCTTTGGGCACGTCCTTTATGCACCCCTATTAAAAAAAAAGGGCCCAAAGTCACACTTGCCTAGGCACCCAGTCATCCCGTCACTTTCAATCTCTCTCTCTCTCATTAATTGATGGCACATCACTTTCAGTTTCTCTCCTCCCTTTCCTGCGTGTAAAAATTGTTGGGTGGGACAAATTGATTTCTCTCTCTTCAATTTTGAAGGTGAGTTCAATTTTGGGGTTCAATTTTAGGGGGTTTAGGCTCTTTGGGGTAGGGTATAGTGGGTTTAGGCATTTTGAGTTTAGGCACTTAGGGTGCACTTTCCAATTATAGGGTTTTAGTGGTTTAGACACTTTTATAGGGTACCGTAGGGTTTTAGGCACTTTATAGGGTACCCTAGGGTTTAGGTTTAGACACTTTCATAGGGTACCCTAGGGTTTAGGTTTAAGATGCACTTTCCAATTATAGGGTTTTAGTGGTTTAGACACTTTCATAGGGTACCCTAGGGTTTAGGTTTATGATGCACTTTCCAATTATAGGGTTTTAGTGGTTTTGACACTTTCATAGGGTACCTTAGGATTTTAGGCACTTTCATTAGGTTTAGGGGTTTAGGCACTTTCATTAGGTTTAGGGGTTTAGGCCCTTTCATAGGGTTTGGGGGGTTTAGGCACTTTCATGGCTAGCGGGGGCATTTTTGGAATGTGTAAGTGATTTGTCCTCTTGGCATTAAAGAATTAGTTTGTGTCCTATTTCCATGATTGACTCCTATACCATGTCCTTGTCGAAGGATGACCCATGCAAAAATTGGTTTAAAGATGGATCAATTGAACCACAAAACCAACTATAAAAAAGGGGTAAGCATATTGCTCTTGAATTTGAAATTAGGCATATCTATCACTAAAAAAGTTCTATTAAGCTCTCTCCAAATAACCCACCTCACTACAAGGGTTCCAAGTACAAGTTTTCTTCTCCTTTTACTTACTTTGGCTCCCTTCCACGAGCCTAAAGCATCCTTTACCAACCGAGAGAACACCAACTCTAGCCCAAGCAGAAGAAGGATCATAGACTACAAGTCTCTAGCCACATCACAATGAAGAAGAAGATGGTTAACAGTTTCCTCATCGTGCTTGCACATACAACACCAATTAACATGAATTTGCTTTCTACAAACCAAATTATGAATAGTAAGGATTTTCCAGTGAACTGCTGTCCAAGAAAAAAAACAAATATTTGATGGGGCCTTAGTTCCCCACACCTCTTTCAAAGGAAAGGATAGTACATCTCTATGTTCGACTAATGCATGGTAGGACTTTACCTCAAACTTACCGGACTTTGCCCTTAACCAAACCAATGAGTCCTCCATCCCTACATCCATCTTAGGGATAGCACACAAACGCTTAAACAAACCTAACAACTCGTCCAACTCCCAATTGTTTACCCCCCTTCTAAGTGCAATATCCCACAACTCCATCGCCTTCCATCTTGAGACATCCATTTGGACAAGTTTTGATCTCTAGCAAGTCTAGTGATAGCGGGGGAAAGCGACCTCCAGTGGCTCCTCCCCACACCAACGATGTCTCCAAAATTTAACTCTGTCTCCTTTGCCCACTTTAAAACTACAATGTGGCAAAAAGCTGTCCCACCCTCTTCGAATAGCTTTCAAACCCCTACACCATAAGACAACATACTCTCCCCTGAGCTCCAACCCCCAAGGTGGTGCCATATTTAGCCTCGATCACCCTTCAGAAACTTATTCTATCACAAGCGAATCTCCAAAGCTACTTCCCTAACAAAGCTTTGTTGAAACTACCAAATTTTCTGATCCCAAAACTGCCTTCCCTAATAGGAGTGCACACTTGCTCAGTTTTTCCTTATTTGCTTTGGACCTTGTATTATTTAAATGTCAATGAAGACATTTTGCTGCCTCCGTAGTTGTCTAATAAAAAATTGCTCTTTTCTTTTTTTGGTCTTCTTGAATCATTGGTGTGACATCTTTTAAAACTTAGTGCGTCTCTCTACTTTCTGAATGTTGAAAAAGATTGAAAAGGGGTATTTCTCATAGTTTTGGATTAGTTGAATGGGGTTAAAACTTAGAACTTGGGAAATTTAAAAAATCTTGTCAGAGCTACACTGAGGGTGCTGGAGTATTTATCCTTGCCCTCAAACTTGCTGTCTTGCTGAAACATTTTCTACGAACTGCTTGAAATAGGAATAAATGCTCAGAATTAGGTTCAACAAACTGGCGCAGAGGATGTGGTTTGGTTCGATTTAAAGGCATAAAAGCAAAAGGTAGGCCAAACACAAAGGTAATGCTGCAAAGAACTCTCCTTCATTGATCAAAGTAGTCAGTACTTTGAGAAAGACTTCATCAAGTTGAGTTGTTAATGGAGGAGGTCTTCATCTCATAGGGAGATTTCTTATGCAAAGTGTGGAAAATGAGTAGTGGAAATTGCCAAATCCACTTGGGAAACATTTGGGACCATGTACGTTTCTAAATATTAGTTGGCTGCACATACCATATTTTGTATGTCTCATTAGGTATTGCAAGTTAAAGACAATTCGAGGTATTCTAGGTTAACTGGAAAAGCGCTATGTTCTATAATTTGGTCTGTGGGTCTTATTCTGGGTCCTGGTTCTACGTCTTAGATATGGTATATATGAAGTCAGTGAAAGTTTCTTGCCAAAAGAAATTTGCTTCCCCTTTGATTTTGCCTTCTAATTAGATTTTCTTGTCTAAAACATTATTCCAATATTAGAATGATGATTGGGATGGTACTAAATTTTAAATGTCTGAATGAATGTTATTGTTGTCATTCTTGTGCATGCAAAGATCTTTTGGATTGCAATATTATGATTTGGAACTCGACTATCTCAATTCAACTCAGTTTGACTGGTATGTTGAACTTTTGGATTGCATCTTCTATCCTACAGGCAAACCCTCCACAACTACACTCCAATTTGCTATACATACAACGTTACAGGCGGCAATCCCGACTAGTTGCAGAAACAGCTTATTTCTTCACAAATATTCTCTCAGCAGAATCTTTCATTTCGAATATTGATGCCAATGCCCTTTCAATGGACGATGCAGAGTTTCAAAATAACATGGAATCTGCCCGAGCCCTCTTATCTGGCCTTTCAACAGAATCTGATGATTCGTCTAGCCAAAGTTATAAAAACCTCATTTCTAGGGCAGAACCCGGTGAAACTAAGAAACAAGTATTAAATACGAACAAGCATCAAAACCCTACAGTGCAATCTCAGTTCTCAGTCGGATCATCTGAAGCGAAACTGGGGAATAAGGACGAAGCATCTGGAAAAGATCATCAAACAATGTACAGTGTTCTATCCACATCAGATTTGGAGAATATAGGAGCATCTATGCTTATGATGGAGGACAAAGTGGGCCAAATCTTTCAAGATTTTCCGTATTTATTCTCCCAAGCCGGGGACCTGACAGTCAGTAATGTAGAAGAGCTCCTAAATAATTACAAACAACTTGTTTTCAGGTATGTTTGTCTTTCTAAAGGAATGGGAATTTCGAATCCATCTCCTCCGTTGTCCAATTCACACTGTCAATCCGAACTTCAAGCTGAAACTTCGAAGGAATCTAAAGATACTGGACCGGAAGAGTCTAATTATGAGACGGAAAAAGATACTGATAGGACAGAAGATGATTCAAATGGTATCTCGCTGCCTGGAGTGGAAATGCCTGGAGTGGAAAAGTCAGAATCCAAGATAGTACAAGATGAAGCAGTGGAGTCTCATAATGTGGGGAATGATGAGGTTTCTCCCAGATAACTCGCAAGGCATGCTACATGCCGAATATATGAGGATTTAAGGAAATGGTGGCCATCCAGGTTTATTTGATATCTCGAGGGATAATTATGTCGGTGTTGGGTCTCAATTTGCAAGTTTTGGCAGAAGATTGAGCAGCCCAGGGGTAATGTACTCTGATTCAGAATCATTGTTTTCCTCTCGCGTGATGTGTTGAAGCTATAGTTGCAATGTGTGCTTGGGGAGAGGAAGATCCTTTGAGATTGGTCGGAATTGGTTGTGGTCATTCATTCTGATTATAATGCTAGTGGCCATTGTTTTCGAGATC
The DNA here is from genome assembly GCA_016920895.1 of Vaccinium myrtillus. Lineage (NCBI taxonomy): Eukaryota > Viridiplantae > Streptophyta > Magnoliopsida > Ericales > Ericaceae > Vaccinium > Vaccinium myrtillus. Next base: position 20,671,684 of record CM029271.1, read on the forward strand.
AAGAAACTTTGTTTGACAATTTGTTTTGATGGAAAATCTGTTTTGTTGAAAAGCTCTGTTAAACACCTGGCTTTTGAGAAACACTTTTATTTATGCGTTTTGTGAATTTTTGGGGCGGGGCCTCTTGTGCACAAATGATCTGATTACGCTGGCTGGCGTATTCAAACTTTAGGTACAACCACACCAAAAATTAAAGTACTCCCTCTGACCCTTTTTTAGTGTTTAGATTTCTATTTTGGGTTCTCTTAATAAGTGAGTGTTTTGAAAAGTTAATGGTAAAAGTTGATACAATTATCGTTTTGTACTTTTGAAAAGTTAGTGGATAAAAAGTTAATGGGTAAAAGTGGAGGGTATTTTGGAAAGTAGAGGTAAAGTTGATATAAAAGTGTAAATGAGGGAACTGGGGGAGGTGTTGAGCCGCCCCGTGCTGCGCAACGTGCTGTGCAACCCCCTTCAGTGCCGTGCCGACATCATTTTGACGATCGGAGATGTCTATCGCGTAGAGTTCGTCGAGTTCTACAAGTATACTAAAAATCAACTCGATCGGATATCGTTAAGTGTCTCATCGGAACACAAAAAGATGAAAAAAATGGGTTCAATGGTTTTCATCAAGTGATTCAAGTTTTATGTGTTCGGATAAAATGTATAGTTTAGCAAAATTATGACCCGAGCCATTTGTTTGTAGAACATCCTCCTACTGATCTAATTTGAGCTAAAGGGGAAAGTTGATAAGTTTCTCTCTTTTTTGGGGGGACAATAGAGAGAAAATTTTATTAACTATTTTATCATCAATACATAAGAAAAGAGTCGGCGACGGGAGAATGCCTAAATGAAACTTCAACTGTCATGACTGAGCTTCAAGCCTACATAGCAGAACATAGTTAGAATTGTACAACTGTGCTATCGCCATTATATAAAAAAGCAGCGCCAACGATGAGCGAAGACCAAGAAAAGGCCTAAACAACATAACACAACTCAAGTTGATCCAAGGTTTGGGTTGCTATATTAGATTTATGAGGTTGTGGGTTCAAATCATATAAAGAAGATGTTGATACTTGGGGTTTAAAAAAAAATCAAAAAATCCGACCGAACTAGATAATTGGACCTAACCCATTTTTTTCCGGATTTTTTATTGACCGGTTCAGTTCATAAAATTTTTAAAACTTTGAAACCAATTCGGTTCCCGGTTTTTGAAATTTAAGATAGACCACTAGATCCCTTAGCCCTAAAAACATGTCCCTCCTCCCAGTCCAACCCTATTTGTTTGGAACTTATGCTCCGTTTATTTGGGTGTAAAATATTTTCTTGGAAAATATTTTTTAGTACCTGGGTGTTTGGTTACACAAATTTAAGACAAAGTTTTATGTGTAAAATATTTTCCCCCAATCAGAGGAAAATGACTTTTCATAACAACTCCCGCAAGTCATTTTCCAGAATTACTCCCGATGCCTTTCTTCACGATATTTCCCTGGGAAATATTGGACTGATGCTTGTTGCATCATTACTCATTGCTCCCGATGCCTTTCTCTCTCTCTCTCTCTCTCTCTCTCTCTCTCTCTCTCTCTCATGTATATATACTCATTTTTTTAACAATCCATAAGTACATATACAAAATTGTATTTCGCAGAATTTGTTCAACAAAACACTCGATTTTTTCTTTGATCTGACCCACCCCTCTCATATGTCTATAGATAGACACACGCACATTCTAGTTAATCGCGTTCTCAAAATTATTTTTTAACATCTTTAGTTTTGGAGAAATTGGGAGAGCCAAACTTTGAAAGGTATGTTCTTTATAATCATCGCCACATATATCCCAATTACTCAGCGATTGGAACAAGCCCATAATTGAGCAGGTACCGTTCCCTCTCTCCCTCTCGTCCTCTATATCGCTGTTTTCTGTTTTGTTATGCTTAATTTAGATGCTTAAACATGACATTTTTGGGCCCTAGTTAGTAAATAATCACTCATTTGAAAGAGTATTGGGATGTTCGATCCACACACCAAGTGTGAATCAATTTATCGCAGATGCAGTAACACCATTCTTTTCTGTGAGCGTGAAGCAGTTGCTTTCTTGGGTTCTTCCAGGGCCGCCCCCAAATAGAGCATCTTTTGCATTTTGCTTTAGTTGTGAATCTTTTGCACGTAGTTTTGTGTAGTTTTGTCGGGTTAGTGTGAGTTTAGATCCAGAATTGCTGAGCTTGTATGGATCTTTACCTAGAACACACTAGCTTAACCTGTCGACTTGTAAAACCAAGCCCGCGTTTCGTCAAGCGAAATTTCTCACACTTGAAATTTCATGAAAACGTAAGCTTAGTGTTTTTTATTTTTTTATTTTGCATATTCCTATTTTATGATGTCCAAACACTAAAAAATTCAGGAAGCCAAGGATATGGCAATAGGATTGTTACTCTTCCTTGCATAACCCAGATACCTAGCCATTCAAAGTGGGATATGTCATCACAAACCCCCAACCTCTACAGCCCCACATCCTCGAGAAGGGATTGAGCGCTAGAGTCATCATGGCACTGGTTTTTCCTCGGGGACTATCACTTTACACATATTCCCTAGGCTGAGCATATTGTGTCCTCAGATCCACACGGATCTCTGCACAAGCTAGCTCTATACCGTAAGTAACAACCACAACAAAACCCCCAAAAGTACTCTCTCGAAGATGACTAGTGGACTCATTGTACATGTCTACTGACTGACTTTCAGCCCTTCCTTTGTCCCGGTAGTGAACTCCGATTTTTACTTCATACTTCAAATGGGAGAAAACATCCCCTGAAGATCTTAGGTGGAAATTGTCACAAAAACTAGTAGTTAAGGTGAGGGTGCCCTCAGTTTTGTGTACCGAAGACCATTTGTGTACGCAGTGTGTTAACTCAACAATACATTCCTCGTTCATGTTAGGACGTGTGCCCTTGTGCTACCCTTGGGTACTTTTCTGATTGGTTCAATTTTACATTGTCTTGGGTAGAATTAGATCCGAAAAGCTAGTTGTTGGGTTGAGCTTGCCCTCACGCATGGCATTGCGCATTAATTTTGTACCAAAGATATGTGACATTGCTTCTGGCAAAAAGGATTGCCAAGGATTGCCAAGGATACCAAGATCACCATGTAAAATTCTAACGTGGGACAGGGTCGCTTCTAAGTTGGAAGTGCTAGTCTCACTTGCGCGTACAGGCTATAATAGCCAGAGTCAATTTGCAAAGAATCATACCTTTCTAGGCTTCACGCAATGATTCCTCAAACCCGTACACTACAGTCATGCTCTTTGATCGGCCCCACTTACCATAGGTAACGTCTACAGGAGCTCCACAAAAAGGTTATCCAATGCAATGTCATTTGGATTCATTGTATACCTAAGATCACCCATAAAAACTTACAGTGCGGGATGGGTAAGAAATGTATATTGAAAACCACATTCACTTTCTGCTTTTCTTTGAGGGAGCAGCTTTTTAAATCCAGGTTCATAATTCAATCTTAAATTGTCTGGGAAGATGGTCCATTGATTGGCCCTAATACCATAGGTAACAACTACAGGAACTCGGCAAAAAGGTTATTCAATGCAATGTCGTTTGGATTCATTGTATACCTAGGATCACCCATGAAAACTTACAGTGTGGGATGGGTTTGGTAAAAGAAATGTGTATTTGAAAACCATTCACTTGTGCTTTTCTTTTGAGAGAGAAGCTTTTTAAATCCAGGTTCATAATTCAATCTTAATTTTTCTAGGAAGATGGTGCATTGTTTCTTATTCATTTTGAAAGGAGCTGCGCCTAGAGTCTCTAAGGCTAGAAAGTGTGTTGCATGGTACCTATGATCTCGCATGCCTCAAGGGAAATAGGCTTAGCGCCTCTGGTACCATGAATTAGTGTTGTTGTTTCACAGTGAACATTTTATGTATGTATATCCTTCATCAGTATTCGACCTTACATGGTTTTGTTTACCTTTTTTTTGGCCTACCTGTTTAGATTTAGTTGTCACCTATATAAAATGAATCTATGTGTTTCTGAGTTAGAACTAACTCGTAGGAATGGCTGGAGAGTCCAATAAGGCCCAAGAGGATGTGCTTGCTGCTGAAAAGAATGACAGTGCGACCATTGTGAAGAAGAAGCAGAAAGGATTAATATCTCGAATTTGGAATGGACTCTTTAGACGACAAGGTGATGATTTCGAGAAGAGACTGCAACACATTTCAAAGGAAGAAGCTACTATTCTTGCTAGAATGAAAAAGAGATCCCGGAGTTGGAGAAGGATGATTAGGTATCTGATAATACTCTCCGTGATTTTTGAGGTAAGCTGTGTTTTCCTTTTAGTTCTTTAAATAGGGACTGGCTATTTCTGTGTGGCACAAAAGTTTAGGTATGCATTTGCAAAACTTCATTGTTGACTATAATTTGAGATTTTTTCACTTAATTGGTCTCTTTTGGTGTTGCCAGCTTTTTGGCCTTTTGGTTCTTCATTTTCTTTTGTACATGAGTGGCTTCCCCTCAATGCCTTTTCAATAAATTTTTTTCTTATCAAAATGATAATTTGAGTTTTCTTGAGCTTATGTTTGTTTGTGCAGATGAATAACTGATGGACATCTACATTCTATAGTCTATTTCAGTTTATTTGGTGAACCGTTGTTGAGACTTGTTTAGTTGGGTCATTGCATCCTGCTACATGCTCAAATAGTAAACCAAAACTGATCCAAGTTTTATTTTAAGGGCTAGTTTTTTTTAATGTGAGAATTGGACTTATATTGATTGCTCTTTGACAGTTTTCTAGATTATTATAGTAAAAGTGAACTTCAATGTGAGTTTTTTTTTTTTTTTTTTTTTTTTTCCAATTTTTATATTCTCATCCCAGATATCTGAGTTATCATCATTAGATTTTGTGCTTTCTGAGTGTCATTTTAGATAAGATGACGTGATGCTGTCCCTGGAGTTCTACAGGAGCTTCCATGGTTGGGCCACTCATTTCATACATCCTTGACATGCGCACACACTGTCGTTCCCCCTTTTTTTTTCCCTGTTTCTTATCGAACAAACAACTTGTCTTCACTTCTTCCCCACTAGCCACACTTTGCTATTTAAACTATCAAAAACACAACTAGCAAGGGGTTCCTGTCAACTTGCTGCTGGAATCTTTCTTTCTCTGTAGCTTCTAGCAGTATCCCATCTCTATGCTTACATAAATTTCTTTCCGTCTTTAATTGTAACCAGAATTGTCATATTTGGACTCCAGGGTGACTAGTAGAGACTATTTGTTTGATTAAGCTGCCTTCTAAGTTCTAACAATTAAATCAAGCTAATTTGGGATTTCCCGATTTCTACTTGTCAAAAAGAGAGTATGTTGTCATTCTGTATTTGAGTTGGTACAGAAAAGGTTATTAGTTTATCCCTCCGTCCCATTTGTTTGTCCATCTTCAAATCTCCCAATTTGAGATGTCCCAAAATAATGGTCCACTTTGAAAAGTCAAAGCATAAACTTGATAAATTTCCAAAACTGCCCCTTACAAAATGTTTATGAGTACTCATTATAAAATTGAGCTAAAGGTGCAATGTTGGAAATTAATGGTTTTGATTTGAAGTATGTTGGTCCTGCAGACTAGTTTCATGTTTAAATATGTTGCTCGGGCTGGTCTGCATTGGTATGGTTCGTGGCGTAAAAGTGAGAACTCATGGTCCACTTTAATCTTGTTATTTTCTTTTAGCAGATGATGTTTTTCTGTCAATGAACATTGAAGAAATATGTGGCTTATTGTATCATTGTATTTTCATTGGAGCAGCCTTTTTTTGCTTTACTCAGTGCAAAAGAACTACTTTATGAGGTCCTTTTGAGCATTAAGATGATTTTTGCTACCAGTTTATTGCAGTGGTTTATGCTATTATGACAACGAGGTCGCTAGATTTGAACTGGAAAATGAGGGCATTTCGGGTTCTGCCAATGTTTCTTTTGCCTGGGTTATCTTCTATTACTTATTCAGCTCTTGTAACCTTCACAAGGATGTGTAAGTATCTGAAAACTCTTCCAGAATGTTGTATTGTCTTAGTCTTATTATGTCCCATATTATATTCTCTTGTTTTTTGATTCACTATTTTACTCTTGTTATTTCCTCCTTTCTGCTAAATAAATTTCCTTCTTTTTTGTTGGTATTTGGACTGATGATTTCCTTCTGTCCAGGCGTCACTTTGAACTTTATGTTTTGTTTTTTGTATTTTTGCTAAGTCTGCATTTGGTATCTGGATTCCATTTAATTTTCACTGCTTTTGAATTCTTGTAGGTTTAAATTATCTTTGGATGCTTTTCTTCGATTATTTGGCTCAACCATGTCTTGAAGCGATTTAGTATTGCAAATTTCATAATCAGTCGTGTGTCTTTATTAGGGGATTCATCCTCTTTGGAAACTTAGGATCCTGGACGAATAAAAATATGCTCTTTGGAATTTAGCATTGTGCCTTAGGTTGCCACTTATGTTGATTGCTAAGTGAGTGCCTTGGGTAACTATTCAGGTGAATAGGTTGTATCAAAAGTGCAAAATCCCGTTACCTGTTAGTCGTTACGATAGGTAACGGCTGATATTTAAAACACTGGTACTATTCTTTTTTTCTTTTTTTCCCCCTTGCAGCATGTTGATCTATACAAATTCCGTATTGGATGCTGACCCAGCTCCCTTTATAAGAATGATATAAGAGTGATTGTTTAAAAAAATCTAATGGACAAAGCTCAATGAGAAAACGGATTCACATAGCCGACTCCAATTGATTAGGACCTAAGGCTTAGTTTGGTTTGCTTTAGATTAACTCAATTGATGCTGAATAGTAACATTTGAGACTTTAAACTTTGCTATAAGTCCTCCTTACGAGCATATGAAAAAATTTGCTCGGTGAAATTTTCCCTCGTAGAGGTAAATGGTATTAAAAATTGCAAAAATATTTTTTTATGCCTTGAAATAAATAGTAAACTCCAAGCATTATCTTATCTTAGCGGGATAGACGAAGAAAGATTGGTTTAATTCTATTTTGTTGAATCAAGAGGGTGTCTCTTGTTTGGAAACAAATCCCAGAACCCAGTAATTATGCGTACTGATTAAACAACAAAATAAATACGAACCCTACATGGCGGAATTAGGGTTACCTCTCCTCCGTAGACACGAGTGCACGGTGGACTTATTTCTTTTTGTCTAAACCCAATTACAGCACGAACAAAGCTCGATCGTACCTTGCGATCTTCTGCCCTATTCCCTTATACCTCGAATCTCGTACCCGATTGTGGACTCCAACGAGTTCTGTTTTTCTCTTTCACAGCCCACTTTTATGTTCTCACAAAAAACATGTAAGACCTAGAGAGCAAGACGGTATATTTATAGGGCTAGGGCAGGGACCTCAGGAGAAATAAATCTGGGCTCCTTGTGTAAATAAGAAAACCTAATCCTACTAGGATTCTATTTCTTATTTCACAAATTATAATTCATACCACTAAAGAATTATAATTGCACTCCCGTTCTTATCTCAATTATATTTCGAGCTCCACGTTATTAAATACTTATTAATCTCCCCACGTTAAGATTACAGATACCCGCTGATTAAATGTCGATTACTGACATCTCTACCATACCGTCTCCCCCGTCCCCGTTAAAAAAGGACCAACTCTCACAAAAGAGTATGTGAGCGCTTCCCCTTTACTTTGGATAGAATTTATTTTAACCAAATCATTTTCCATGCTGATAACATTCCTAATTGAAGCCAAATTGGTGTTTACTTTTCCTTCACTTCTTGATTTGCAAAACAAAGTTGGCCTGTACATCTGCATGATTATGTCTTTTGTTCAATGTTTGGTAGAATGTCATGCATATAACTATGTATGGGATTTGAAATACATACATGGGCATCCTGAATATAAATAGGCTTTGTCATTTATTCGTGCTTTCATGTATGATCTCATAGGTGACCGTAAGGATCAGAAAACTTTGGAGAGGCTTCGGGCTGAAAGGCAAGAAAAGATTGATGAGCTTAAAGAGAAGACTAATTACTATATTACACAACAGCTAATTCAGGTGATAAGACTACAGAGCAAGTACCGTTCTAGTCTTTGTTTGTGGCGTTTTGCTACTATTTGATAGATCTCTGTGTAGCTTTTATTGAACTATTTATTATTCATTAATGTGAATGCATTTGTTGATTTTCAACTGGATGAGGATTAACATGGACCTCCAATAAGGGTTTTATGAACACTGGCATGTTACTAAATTACCCTTCTGATATTCAGATGTAGAGAACGCGACACATTTTCGAAGACCAATAGTTTAGGCCGCATCATGATTTCATTCCAGGAAATGCGTGAAATCTACAACATTGTGCACACTCCAAAGTCACTAATAGACAAACCTTGGGATTGTATGGGTGCGTAGCACATCGCCACAATTAGGTCCCCTGGGCCACTGTCCACTCTCACACACTGAAGCACCACGTACCTCCATGCTATACCCCAACTAGCCCAAAAACTACCCCCACGTCGCGAATTTTGCTCATGATGTGTATCGGATTTCACCACCACCATCATCCATTGGTGCCCACTACCATAAATGGCGCTCATAGCTGATGCGACTACCATCATTCATCTAGTCCAAAGCCCCAACCAGTTTGCCATACCCCGCAAAGCCCAAAAATCTCTCTCTGAAACCAAATCACTTCAGGCTGAAATTTAAGTCGGCCATCGCTTGAATTGAATTTGGTTGTTGGGGCTTAGTTTGTTGCAAGCATAATTCTTTAAATTTGAAATGGTGGTGGTTTGATTTGATTGTGCAAGGGTTTAATTTGAATTATGTTGAATTGGTCAAAGAGAATTTGGGGTGGTTTAAGGTGTGGTGTTATTGTTAACAGAAGATGTAATTGCTAACGTTGGAGGTAAACAAGGATGTCAGCCCCAGGGCAAAACTCACCTCTTTTTTCACAGCCCCATCCCCAAACGATCATTGTCGACCACCATCCTCAAACCCTTGACCAAGGTAATAGTCAACACTCAAAATTGATGTCCACCATTCAACAGCCAACTGATTACCGCAAAGAGAAAGTTGAGAAGAGGAGGCTATCAACGCCCTACTGATCGCGGGTTGATCGTGGCGGTACATGTTTTGGGTGGGCATTCTGTCTGTGGGCAGCGATGGTCAACAGTGGAAGAGTGTGTTGGTGTAACAACTGTTGGCATTAATCTGGAAGTGATCATTGGCTTTGGCGTTTGGTTGTAAATCTAGTTTGAGATATGGAATTTTTGGTCCTGGGGAGTGTGAAGAATGTAGTATTTATGCTGTGGATAAGATTATATTTCTGTTTCAGCAATGGTGAAAATGTGGATAAGATTATATTTGGAAAACAGCAAGATGATGTTAGACTTTTCCCTGGCATCTGATACTGACAACTAAAGCATGGCGGAGGTTACTGTCATTTTTAAACCTTAGGGGAGGTTCTTGTAATTGTCGAGGTCTGTCGGTGTAATGGTTTTTTGAGTCCCAGTTGGTGTAATTAGCAAATTTTAGGTGAAGGGAGATTCTATCCGCAACTCGGTAAAAAAAAATACCAGTGTTCTAAAAGGTCTAGAAGGCCGAGTACTCGCCGCCTAGGCACTAGAAGGACCCTCGCCGACTAGCCCGACTAGACTGACTATCCCGACTAATTGCTTGACTAGGCGCCGAGTAGTCGGCCTTGGAAGGTAGAAGGTGCCCGGCCGCCCTGGGAGCGCCTAGCCAGTTTTAGAACCTTGATAAATACTAAATCCCCTCATGCATAAAGACAGTCTTGCCCCTTAAATTACTCATCTTCTTCTTCCTCCTCTTCTTCAGAGTCGTCTTCTTCTTCCTCCCTTTAGGTTATTAATCCTTCATTCTCCTCAATACCAATCAAAACTAAATATATTCCTCCATTCTCATGTCTCTCAATGGAAAAATCATCTCCCTCATTACTTTTTGAGGAAGAAATTTGGAGAGTGATGGAGGAACTTCAAACTCCACCAATAGAGAAGATTGAAGCGATGCAAGAAAGCATGGAAGTGGAGAGTGAAGATTTTCGACCGAAAAACGAGCCAAGAGGTAACCCATTAATTTGTAGGAAAAGTCTGTTCGCTTTGTTTGAAATGGTAGCACATTCCCGAAATATGTCCAAAATTTCGGTAGTTAACTGTCGAAATTGTATGGTTATTTCAACAATTTAAAACCAAATTTATACTAAAATTTTGGTATTTAATACCCGAACTATTTTTCGACTTCTAAATTCCGAAAAGAGATTCGTTTTTCGGGAGTTATTTCCTGATTATGGCTAAAAAATACGGGATTCAATTCCCGTTTCGAACATAGACATAAATATACGTAGTTTTATATACTGAAAATAGAGCGGAAAGGAGGAGAGGAAGGGATTGATCGACGGGGCTGGTGGAGATGGGGTGGTCAGTGATCGGCGGTCAGGCACTCTCGGTCAGTCAATGTGGGGAGGGGGCAGTCGGTGGGGTGGGGGCACTCAGTGGGGTGAGGTGGGTATGACAAGGGTTAACAGGAAGAGGGAGGAGAGTTTTGGGGAAAAATAGTGTAAGGGTAGTTTGGGAAGTTTTCCGGGTTACGTGAAGCAGATAAGTAAATTTGCCACCTCAGCAGGGTTGGTGGGTAGCAATCGGGTAACATGTGGCAATTCCCGGGCTGCGGATAGAATCTCCCTTAAGTGAAAGATTTGTTGAAAGGTGGGGAGTAGAGTGAGATAGTGCTCACTTAGAAAATGGGCTGGCATAAAATGCTGCTAATGTTATGAATGAACTAGTTCTGAATGAGATAGTGCTAATGTTGAGATTCACCTACCTCAGGTGGCTTGTTGGCTTCCTGTCCACTTAGGAAGCTCTGCTCCCTGGGTTTGAGGCTGCTGACAATGCCTAAATAGTTGGCATTCATAAGGGAAACCATAATTTAAGATTTTTATGGAGCCTTTTTTTTCCTCCCCTTCTAGCGTATTTTGTTTGGTATTTTATGTAAAATTTATCGTTCTCTTAATTAATGCCTCTTCTCAGGCATAAGACTTTGGAAATTTGAGCCAATTTTAATACGGATATTTGAAGAGGGGGTTGTATTTAGCAGGGTCTTTAAGCTTGTAGTGTAACAATGCCTAGCGAATGAAATATTTTCCTTACCTGAAATGCTTGGTATATTAATTGCAGAATTTCAACTGCAGAGGTATGACCCTGACCCAGCAGCAAAGGCAGCTGCTGCAAGTGTCCTTGCATCCAAATTGGGTTCGGATTCTGGCCTGAAAGTGTATTTAGGAGATGACTCCAAGCTCAATGCCCTGACAGGAAAGAGCAACGATGTTGAGATTGTCCCATCTACTGGTCTTCGAAATCGAAATCACCCCCAGACGAGACCCAGTGGCACGGGGAGCCCTGTTTTGCAACACACTGACGAACAAATGCTCCATAATACAGGGAATGAGCGTTCTGACACTTCTGAGCATAATCAGCTGGTTGTGGAACATCATAATCCAGGATCAACCACACAAGATGGAGGGTGGATTGCTCGGATTGCAGCATTGCTGGTGGGTGAGGATCCAACACAGTCTTATGCTCTTATATGTGGCAACTGCCATATGCACAATGGTGAGTAGACTTTGGTGCCCATCTTTTAGACAAACATAAGAAGAGATTGACAATGTTTACCATAATCAGTTTGGCTTCGTGCAGAATGTGGTGATAAAAGGTAATTTGTTGCAGCGGTGGTTGCACCTTTGTTCCAGAGGGTTCAAGTGAACCCTCTGGGTTCAGAAAATGCACTGGCAAATTATTTTTGCACATATAAGTTAAATTCTTTAATATTGTCGCCACTGGATTAGTGTCGGGGTTAAAATATAGTATGAAAATCCAGTTACATTTGGACAACTAAAACCATATAGCCCAACAAAACAAAATAAGTCCAACCCAATGAATTTTGGAATCTAAAAAATACTGTTGCATCGGTAAACAAGCAAGAGGAACCTAACCTTTTCTCTCTCCTCTCTCGTTCGCACATTTTCGGCGAAGGCGAAATCGCAATAAGGAATCAGATGAAGCCAAGGCAGGATGGAGTACTCCCACGTCAACGTGGCTGATCACCAAGCCACCTAGGGCTCTTCTCAAGCTATTTCTTTTTTGTTGTCTTCAAAGACTTCAGGATTTTTTTATCAACAATTTAATAATCCAGAACAATGTATTAATCTATTCCATTGATTTTTATCTCCACGTCTTGATTCTACTTTGTAAGCCTCAATTTATTGAGAAGAACAGGTTGACTGCTATTAGTAATGAATCAATAATTCAATGCTTTCGTGAGGTATTGTAAAATATTATATGGATTAACTTTTTGTGAAATAGTGAATTATATGTATACAGATGAATATTTTCATTTTGCATATAATATATATCACAAGTCATAGTTTATTTTTTGCATAGAGTTTTTCGTCAGTAACACACTAACACTGTATATTTTATATTTTGTCACCACTGAATGAAAGTCCTAGAGCCGCCCCTGATTTGTTGTCCTGTCATTTTTTGCAGGGCTTGCAAGGAAGGAGGATTTCCCATACATAGTATACTATTGCCCGCACTGCAATACCCTGAATCGGTCAAAAGATTTAGGTGTTTCTGGTTCCAATTCCCCTAATATGAGCCCCGAAATAGCAAAGAGCAGTACGCAACCAAACAACAGTGGTGTTGCTGTGAGTGAAATTATTCCAGCAAGTAGTAGTCCAGTGACAGCTGCTGTGGAAAATGCAGAAGGATGTGGAAGACTTTTGTCTGGGGATTTGGCTCCAATTAGTCCCAGTTGAAGCCGGAGTTCAGGTGGAATTACGACGGCGAAGGGTTTGGTTTTGTGTGCTTTTGCATCATACTTCTTTATACTAGGAAAGAGCGCTTTGAGTGCTGAGACTGCTCGAGTTTGCTGCTTTTTTTTTTTTTTTTTTGTCTGTAATTTTAGTTCCTTTGAAGGTGTAACTAAATCATACGGCTTGTTGCATCCCTAGCCTGTTCTTATCTTTCTCTCTCTCGTTTTTGCCCACTTTGATGGAGATTCAAATTTGATGTGCCTCAAGAAATTTTTGTTGCATTTTGCCTAGCCTATTGGTGAGGCATTTGTTGATTAACTTTTACCAGTCTTTAGCATTCCTCGTCGCAAGTGACCCAAATGCAGTTCGACGTGACCCGCAAGGGAGCGCAATCAAAAAAGAATAGGCGCACACAGAAAAAGTGAGCACCAAGTTTTTCATCTTGTTTGCTCTCAATGTCTACTCCGAGAGAGAGAGAGAGAGAGAGAGAGAGAGAGAGAGAGAGAGAGAGAGAGAGAGAGAGAGAGAGAGAGAGAGAGAGAGAGAGAGAGAGAGAGACTCCAACCCACCCATTTTTGAGAATTTTTTCCAAAAATAGTTTTGGAATAATTTTCTCTTTACTCATTACTCATCTTTCCAATCATTTCTCACATTTTTCTCTCCACTCATTATCTCTCTCTCTCCAATCATTACTCTTATTTCTCTTTCTATCTCTCTCCACTTGTTACCCCTCTTTCCAATTAATACTCTCATTTCCCTCTTCAACCATTAACCAAAAAACCATTTCTAAAAACCAAACCAAACACTATCTCAAAAATATATCTCAAATCTCCAACCCACACAACAAAAAAGAGTATCAAAATTGTTACATCTTATTATTTGATCACCATCTTCTATTTTATAGTCGGAGTTTTTTTTTTTTTTTTACCAATTACATCGTGGATTCCAAAAAACAACAGGAATATAATTTGTGGTTATAATTCACAATTTTCGGATCATGCGTCACAATGTCCTACTCAATTCTCTTAATTCACCGGGCATGAAATTTAAATGGATAAGTGATTGAATAATGTATCTTCTAGATAATTTTAGACTTAAGCTAATAACAGTTTTTTTTAAAAATCCTACTAGTAGATAAAGTGATTATATGGGTATCGTATTTGTAATTTTGAGCTTAACATTTATGAGGTTTGAACCATTCAAGGGTACAAATAGAAAAAGAAAGATTTAAAAAAGAATAAGTTAATAGAGTTTTTTTTTTTTTTTTCCTTGGAAATTGCTAGTAATAGAGTATGTAGGGGCGTGTTGGAGTCACAACTTTGAAAATTACCAAAAAAAAAAAATTAATCAAATTATCACAAAGGCGGAAGCCGGAAGTAGCAAACAACACATGGCCGGATGTCGACGAAGGCCCGAGAGGGAAAGAAATCAACAATGATACATATACAACAAAAGTTTCCAACAATTCTCCAACACACTCACATGGTGTGTGGAGATGTGTGTGGGCCCCACACACCATGTGAGTGTGTGAGTGTGTTGGAGACTCGTTGGAGCTGATTGTTGTACATGTATCATTTTTGGAAAGAAATAGACGGCTTGGATTCCGAAACACCAACCACAGTTTGGATGATGCGATGCGAGGTTGTATTGCACACTACACTCCATCTCAGCCCTTGAAACCAAGGGCTGAGATTAAAACTTAAAAAGACCTCCCCTTGCTCATGTGCATCTCTCTCTCTCTCTTCATTTTTTCCTGATCTTCCTATCACCATTTTTCTTTCTCTCTTTGGTTCCCAATCGCAGCAAAGAAACGAAGCTTTCTTGCTTGGATACCGCAAATTCATGCTACAGTAGGACTTTCGTGTGTTTTTTTTTGTTTTTTTGATTGAAGCTTTTCTCTGGTACTGTAAATTCATGTTCATCGACAATTTGCTGTTCCAATTTGATTTTTTTTGAATTTTTGACCTGATTTGTAAATAACACCTCATATTCTATTTGTAATTTGATCACCACATTTTTGCCGTGCAAACGCTTGGGCTCGGGGGTGGGTTTCTAGGCAGAGAAAAGGAAATGAGAAGGGAAAGGTGGGGAGGTAGTACACAGAAGCAGTTGGCCGGCAGCTGAGATGCAGGAGATGGAGTGATTTGGTTAGGGTTTCATCGGAGAACGTTGATTATCCAGCAGCGAGGGTAATGGAGGCGCTGAGGGACCTGGAATTGCAAGTGAGGAGGGGTTCCGATCGTGGGTTGAGAACTGCTCTTTGGAGCAGATTAGGGTGAAAAAAATACTCATTAAATCCCGATCAAGGGGGGTTGCTACGCTGGTCGCCCCCTCCCACCCTTTTGGAGTTCAAAAAAAAAAAATTCCCGATCAGAGCCGAGAGCACTGAGCACGTGAGAAGGGAAGGTTTTTTTTTAAGTTCTAATCTCAGCCCTTGGTTTGAAGGGTTGAGATGGAGCGTCAAAAAATGTATCCAAAATAAGTGTCCATAGATCCGTCCCCACATATATATATATACGGAAATTTTCTAGTCCAAACCTCCCGAGAATAAGAAAAAAGTGATTTTTTTGTGTTGCAAATTATTTTTGGAAAATAGCCGTCAATGTATCGGAATTTTTTCCAAACGGAAATCTTCCCGGGAATGATCCAAAAAAAGTGTAAATATTTTTGTGTTACAATTTTTTTATTTTTTGAAAAATCAACACCGATGGATGATCGTCAAAAATGCTTGGATCAAGGAGGTCTAGAAGTTCGGAGGAGAAGGTTTTCAAGGTGTCAAGGAAATTGAAGGGTTTTTTGGTGTTTTGATGCTTTTAAAAATTGTTTTTGGAAAAGCCGTCCAATGTGTTCAAAAGTTTTGCAAAAGGTCCGTAAATGAAATCTTTGGAAGGGCTTGATCCAAGTAGTTTTCGCAAAACCGTAAATATAAAGTTTTTGCGAAAACCGCTTGGATCAAGCCCTTCCCCGGTATTTTGAAGATTTTCCGCGTGGACCTTGGAAAACACCTTCGAACACATTGATGGATTGATCGTCAAAAAATATGGAAGTGGAAGGAGGTCCGGGAGTTCGGAGGAGAAGGAGACCATATATATATATATATACACAATTCACTTCACATCCAAACTCCCGGAATTTGGTAAATTGTGGACTTTTCACGGTGGCCGTTGGCTGAGGGATGATGCGGGTCAAAACAGATCTCGCGGGTCAATGGTTCCGGGTTAAATGGTATCGGGTCTTTTAATCGGGTCAATATAAGAAGAAAAAGACCCACCTCTTTCCCCACATTTCACGTTTTACAGAGAGAGGAGAGAGGGAGGCATTGGCGATCTCCTGTTCGACGAAGAAGAATGAAGAAGAAACCCTAGTTCGAGCAACAAGAACCCATCGATCAAGGTGATCTCTCTCTCCCCCTCCATTCGACTATCTCTCTGTTTCGTTTTTTTGGAAAGCCCTAACCCTAACTTTTTGCTCTGTGCATGTTGAACGGCGAAAACGAACGATGAAGCACGAAGTCGTACCAGGTCTATCTCTCTCTCTCTCTCTCGATTTGCATCTCTGTCTTGGTTTGTGTTGCTGGAAACCCTAGTTTTTGGGTAAACCGAAACCCTAGGTTTTTGAAATGATGTTCATTACGGTTGAAACCACAGGATGAACAAAGCATTTCCAGGCACGTGAATTACAATGAAACTGTGTTTAAATGACAGTCAAAACAAAACCCAAAGAAATTTCTGCAGAAAACAACACATTGGTAGCTTTCGGGAGTCCAAATTCACATCTCACCAAAATCACTAAAATCTCTAGCGTAGTTGTTGTAGAAATTCTGAACCTCTTCTAATGTGTCAAAATGTTGCCCAACTTTTGGTATCAAGTCATTTCTAACTTGAGGAGTGTAAACATGTTGACAAGAACTGGCAGATGATTGACACAGTGGTGGTGGCCATGGTGACGGTGAGCATATTTCTGTATCTTCGAAAGAATCCATTCTACAAAAAATAAAATCTCTAAATAAGATAACCCAAGGACAGAATATAAACACTGAGTTAGGAACCAATCAAGGACCTCACAAAGTTGAGGAAACTGGCTTTGGAACCACTAATTACAATTAAAACAGCAGATTACTTATTGCTCAATGGAGTAATGCATGCACCCAAGTTTAAAATCCATTGAACTGGTAATAACAGAACCAAAATCATCAACGAATCAATTTCTAGTCACAAGTCAAAAACAATTTGGTCCAACTCAATTCAAGTACATGATATAACATGCAATACAGTGCCAATTCCAGTGCAATTCTAGAATCCAAATATTGACCAAATCCAGTGAGCAATAAGTGATCAACCCAACAAATATTGACCAAATCCAGTAAGGATTTCCAGTGACCAAATCCTGTAACATGCAACAGCAGCAGTGACTAAATCATCATGCAGTAACTACGTCACAAATGCAGCAGCAACATGCATAAAAAAACTTGATATCGTGTAAATCTAGTGACTAAATCAAAACCAGTTAGCAAATCAAAGTGATCCATTGAAGCTAACACCTTGCGAAGACCCTCTGGGACTTCTGTGGCAGTCTTAGGTTTCCAAAATTTAGAATGTGGAAAGAGACAACTGTACTGTATTTGTAGAAAAGTACAGAGATATAAACCATAAATCTTTTTCAAAATTTCGAATTTTTTTCCAGATCTAGGTTTTGAAAAAGTTAGGGTTTTTTTTTCAAATTTTATTTCAAAATAGAGGATCGAAGAGAGAGAGAGAGAGAGAGAGAGAGAGAGAGAGAGAGAGAGAGAGAGAGAGAGAGAGAGAGAGAGACCTGGAGATCGATGGTGAGACTATATACGATGTTCGAGCTTCAGATCCCGTTCGACCTGAAACACAGAGAAAAAAGTTAGGGTTTTTTTTAAAAAAAAACGAAAGAGTAAGAAAGTCGGATGGAGGGAGAGAGAGAGAGAGGAGACCTGGAGATGGAGAGCTTGAGGTCGTGGAGTCGAATTGGGTATCGTCTTCTTCGTGGGGTTTCTTCTCAATCGCCCTCTCTCTCCTCTCTCTGGAAACCGTGAGAAATGTGGGGTAATCGGGTGGAAGAGATTTTTTATACTGACCCGATTGTGCGACCCGATACCATTTAACCCGGAACCATTGACCCGCGAAATCTGTTTTTAACCCGCATCATCCCTCAGCCATTGGATCAGATCCAATGGCCACCGTGAAAAGTCCGCAATTTACCAAATTCCGGGAGTTTGGATGTGAAGTGAATTGTATATATATAAATCAACTTGAAGAACTCGATCTTTCAAACAACCACTAAACTCAAGACAGACATTCCAGTCACTGAACCATGCAGTACGTGCTACTGTACAAAGCTTCATTGCTCTGATCAACTCACAAAATCCTTTCTCAACTTTTTTTTTTGGTAAAGATAGCTTGAAATAAAAAGAGGCAAAAGGATGTACAGCCTACAAGGGGCATATCCCAGGAGGACAAAACCAAAAGAAAAAAAGAAAAGAAAAAAGTAAACTAATGCCAATTGGCTACAAAGCTAAGATGATATAACCTATGTTTCACAGTTGACTAGGAGTTTCACAATGGTGAATAGGCTGTTGGAGGACTAGCTATTCCGTAAGAACAAATGGCCTTCTTGCTAAAGATTCCATGATGTCTAAGAGGGAGGACATCCCTCTCCTGAAGGGAGAACAAAATCCAAGGGACAACCCCCCAAGGATAGGCCCACACCCCAACGCAATGGGGAAATCCAGCCGATGAGATTCTCTGAAAATTCGGGCAGCATTCTGTAAAATCACCAAGGATCACCCAAGGCCTATTACTTGAGAGAGAAAGGATATCCTTCCAAAGGTCTCTTCTCTCGAGATGATCATTGGATCCATAGATAAAGGTAACCAAGAAATCATGCCCTTCTTGAATAGCACGAACATCACAATGAATGAGCTGACCAGTCATATGCAGCACTGTAAGAGATAATATAGCAGAATTCCAAGCCACCAAAATCCTACCAATAGGAGCATGAATACTATTATTAGTTGATATCCAGTGAGGGCATATGAAATTGACAACTCTCTTGATATTGGGTTCTTTGATTTTGTGCTCTATCAAACCAAACAGAGACAAATGATTCTTACTTAAAAAGTATTTTGTTGCTTTTTGTTTGATTGGATCATTTAGACCGCGCAAATTCCAACAACCAAAATGGACAGAAGAGCTATTCATAGAGGACTATAAAACATGAAGGACACTTAGATACATAGCTAAATACAAAATATACATATAAATAAGTAAAGTATAAATATGAAGTGAGAGGGATTAGGAACTGCCCTGATTAAGGAGTTGACGCTCCTTTTTCAGTCTTCTTTTACGGGCACTGTTGGATTCAAGAACGTGCTGCCCCACTGGATTGCAAGTGTTCACTGTTGGTCCCCCGCTGGTATGGTCATGCAAGTCAGGAGGCTTCACATTGGTGATGAGATTATCTGGATTTCCAACTTTGCTTTCAGTTATGGGCTCCTGTACCTCAAAATCCTTAACCTCAAACTCTTCATCCATAACCTCACTGAGCGAGTCCTCCGAAAGGAGGGGAATCTGTGGTTCTGAAGGCTTAAGACTTGTTTGGGCTGATTTAGGTGGAAGGGACGGATCTGAAGGCTTTGTAATAGCAGATCCTGATGGCTGAGAAGAGCTGGTAGAGCTAGACTGTAGTGCTGCTAGTGCCTGCGGCATACTAGAGAGAGGTCCTTCAATGGCATTTGCTACTTCCGGTGAGGAGTTAGTGGTAAGTTTCCCTTTCCCTACAACTACCCATTCCTCAGAGTTGGTAGTTTTTGGAGCAGCTTTAGGGCTACAGGTATGTCCGAAAACCTTACAGGAATCACACTTGGGTGGTAACCACTGGTATTCCACGCCCACCATAATAGAATCAACATTTACAGAGATGGCTATGTCACTAGGCAGTTCATCATTCGCATCAATTTCAACGCAAATACAGGCATAGTCTAACCTTTTCTTCTTTGCTGTCGCCTCATCCACGTGAAGTGGCTTGCCAATTGTACTAGCGATTTTGCTGAATCCTACTGGAGACCAAAACTCCAAAGGTAACCTATGAAGCTTGATCCAAACAGGTATGGAAGTAGGATGGATTTTGCTTGGAACTAACATCCTTGTAGACACCCCAATTTTGGATACCCGTGCATGCCCGATGACGAATAAAACGATCAAACTGCCTTGGAACTTGTCCAGAAAATTGGGAACTCAGCCTCACAGGCCGCACGGTCCCTCCCTCAAGTCGTACGGCTCTTCCATTTCTATGCAAGCCGGGCGGCTCCCCCCTTCAAGCCGCACGGCTCCCCCTGGGAGCCACACGGCTTGTGTTCTTATCTTCTGAAAAATTCCTGACAAACTAGTTCAGGAATATCATCATCAAGCCACCGCCGAATATCATCATAATATTCCCTCAAAACCGGCTATAAATGGAGCCCTTCTCTTCACCTCTCAGGGAGACACACCGAAACTCATACCCAGAGAGAATTTCCGTTCAGTTTCCCGGCGAAATTCTCGTCCGAAACTGCCAGTAAAAAAACCTCGAAATTCCGTGTTTCATTTTCATCCCCTTTTTCTCTAAACCAAACCTTCCATACCACTCCAAACTATACCAAATCTTTATCCTACAAGTTCAAACCCAAAGAATCCGGAGTTTTCAACCTCTGTTTCGAGTTCCCGAAAGGTATAAATCGTTTTCAGATTTCGTTTTTCAAATCGTGGCTCTCCGAGGGCATCCCCGAGTTAATTACGGTTTCAATAGTCGTATCTTAACTCGGTAAACCATTTTCGAAACAAAAACCGGCTTTTCGGAGCCGTATCGGGCGATTTTTCTCGATAAACGCACGGTACGATCCGTACCGGAAATAAATTTCACTTCAATAACTTGTTTACAAACAAAAACAACTTATTTGGAGTAGATTTGAAGAAGAAAATCAAGTGTTGAACGGGTTTTGGACTCACTGGTCCTGAAACAAAAGTTTTAAAAAAGGGGTTGTACACAAGCCGCGCGGCTTGCCACGGCCGCCCGGTGTAGGAGCCGCGCGGCTCCCATTTAAAACCAAAATTTTTACTCTGTTTTCCCCTGTTCGTACCCCGTTTCTCTGTTCTCTTTCTGCAACCTTTTTTATTTATTACACTTTTCCTTTGTTATTTTCTTATTATTATCATTTAATCTTTTTTGTCTATATTTTATTTCTGTTATGGTTTTAATTTATCTCTTTATTTGCTTGTTTAATTGTCAAGGTTTCCATAACAAAATATTTTCTACAAAAATCCCACAAATTATTTAGTAGAGACCGAGAATTTCTCGGGCGAGCGGGGTGCTTTTTAATAAAACCTTCCCCGCGCGTAACCTGGCTTCCGAATCCAAAAAGAATCTTTCCGCAGATCAAACCTTTTTCCAAAACGGCATGAGAGTCAACAATCATTCTTAAAATCGGTTTCTCGGGTACCAAACATTTTTCTAAATTTAAACCCCGGGTGGCGACTCATTTTTTGTTTTCACGTCCGAACTTCGAGAGCGCGCCGTGTGGATCTCACCGTCCACAAAATGGCGACTCCTGGGATGAAAATTAATTCTTATTTTGATGTTTTACACTTGTAAAACGACCCCCGAAAGCTTGACAAAAACGAACACGCCCCGCGTGATCGAGAAAGGAATGGTGCAATAACAGGGCTACGCCCGACCAATCCGGACTGGAGCTTTCCCGGTCGTTTGCTTATGTGAAATTTCAAAATAAAAATTAACTTGTGAGCCAAATTTGAAAAATAATTGTGGGATTTTTGCAGAAAATACTTTGTTAAAAAAACTTTTGCATCGCATGTGCATCGATGTTGGATAAGCCCCGCCGTTGCGTCTTGGTTACCCTACCCGGCTTGCCGGTGTTAGGACATCCCAAGATTCTCGGCAACCCCGGACGATGATGGGTCAGCCTGCCGTTCGACCTTTGCCATGCAGTACACTTGGCACTGGGAGGCAAATATTGACTCTAGTCTAGGGAACCCCCTTCAACCAAAACCCGACCTTTACATGTAGTAAACCATAGTACCTTCCAAACTAGGACAGGGATCCACAGGATAGGACTATCTGTTATATCCTATTTACTTGTTTATTTGTTATCTGTTTATCTGTTAACTGTTCTACGTACGTTTTGTTTATTTGTTAACTGTTCACTCATTCTTGTATATATCACTCATCAACATGTTGTCTCCATTTTACATGCATGCACATAGGAGCTTTGCCTTAGGTCATTGCATCATTCATGAGGATTGTCCCGACAACCGTGCGTTGTGTCGAATATACGATAATTCCCCATTAAAAATTAAAAAAAAAAATCAAAAACAGAAAATCAAAAAAAAATGCTACAACTGGCTCTGTTTCCCAAAATGAAATACACATTTCCTTTGTGGTAGAGTCATCATGTCTGGATCACCATACAAGCGGTTCAAGTCTACCCTCACCACCCATCAAGGGGCACCTGTGTGGATAATTGAGGAGGTTCAGCCCGAGCAACCTCCATGCAAGCCAGAAGAGCCTCAGCCAGGAAAGCTCAACATAGAAAACCATATGGGGGAAGAACTCAATCAGAAACCCAATTTGTTGGCCGAAGCCAACTTACCAGGAGTATCCCTCCAGTGGGACGATAATGAAGGTTGGAAATTCTGTTTCCCAGAAGAACCAGAGCCAATGCCAGAAAAGATCACCTTAATGATGGAACAAGACAACGGGGCACTCACAGCCATGCCACCCGTGAAATACTTTGATGCCAACGGCCAGCCTGTCTACTACTTTGAAGACCCAATCACAGGCCACAAGTATTGGGACGAATGCGAATGTAATGTTTGCTTGGCAGATTGCATTCTCAATAATGACGGCATGACTCCGCAGCAGCTCAAGGATCAATGCAAGAAGGAAGATCCTAAGGGAAAAGGAAAAGCCAATGAAACATGATCCTCCGCAGGGTCGGCATCTCCAAATCACCCCTCCTCTTAAGAGCAAGCTTTCAGAAGTGATTGTGCAAAGAACAAATCCAGCCAGCAGGGCTTCTTTTGAAGAATCAGGTTAACATGGGATTCTTGTCTATTGTCGAGTCTGTTGCCATTATCGAGTTTGTTGCTATTTGATTATCGAGTCTGTTACAGTTTAATTATCGAGTCTGTTGCCAGATGTGAATATCTACCAACTTAATCCAGCCAGCAGGGCTTCTTTTGAAGAATCAAGCCAGCTTGTGATTCTTATCACCTTTGATTATCGAGTTTGTTGCTATCGAGTCTGTTGCCATTTAATTATCGAGTCTGTTATCAAGTCGGTCGTCATGTCAGTTTGTAAAAATTCCTTGCTTTCAATGAAAAGACCTTTTGAGAAAAAGAGCCAAACTTGTAGTCCCGAACTACGTCACGGCCTGATTCCTCTCCATGGGGATACGTAGGCAACCTCCGGTCCGGCCGTTGTTTTCATAAATCATGGGAATTTGAACATATCCTACATAATCAAGCGGGAAACGGGGCAATCCTTTCATGCATCATGCACATACATGGGTTCCTTTTCACATGCATTACACACTGCATCCCTGAGTTTAATTTGTGCATATTCATCAGTACTAACCATTGGCAAAAAGAAGAAAAACCTCATACCGGGTTGGACTCGAATTCCCGAACAGCGATTAGTTCGAACTGAGTCAAGAACAGAACAGTCAACTGGGGGCTTCGTCATGGCAGAAGAAACAGATGAAATTTAGCTGCTCAAGGATGATTTAGAGGAACAGAAAACCAACAACGCCAAGCAGATAGCTCAGATGATGCTCATGATCCAGAAATTAACTTCTCAACTCCCGCCACCAGCGGGAGGGTCAAGCAGTCAGAACATGGAATCAGTATTAGCCAAGCTCGCTAAACTCGAAGAGTCTGTTCAGAAACAGGAGAAAATAGCAGCTACAGGAATCGACATGGAGAAGTTGTGCCTTTTCCCAGATGCAAAGCTCCCCGACAAGTTCAAACCAATGGACTGGGACAAGTTTGATGGCAGTGGTGACCCGAAAGCTCATCTGCAAACATATGTGGGTACTCTATCCATGTATGACGTTGGGAAGGATGCAATGGGCCAGATGTTCCAGCAAACTCTGACTGGGCCTGCACTCCGCTGGTTTCTGAATTTGGATATCTCCAAGAAGAGAACATGGGAAGATATTGGGGCAGCCTTTGTCGCCCAATACAATTACAACATTCAACTTGAGATGACTATCCGGGAATTGGAGTCAACCAAGATAGGAAAGAATGAGTCCTTCGCTGACTTTGTTAAGAGATGGAGAGGGAAAGCCTCTCAGATGATGGAACAGCCTTCAGAAAAGGAACAAATGAGGATCATCACAAGGAATCTAGAACCGGACTTCGCCAAGCACTTGGTAGTCTTTCAGACCACTGCTGACTTCAAGACTTTCTATGAAGCCGGTCTGGCAGTCGAAGATGCCCTCCGAAGCGGCATATTTGAGAAAGGTGAATCTGTCCCTAAACCAAGACGAGTTTACTCTGGCAACAGCAACACCTTGTTCGGACCCAGCAGCTACAATCAAAACCAAGCCAGCTCTTCCAATCCCAGGCCAGTCAAAACCGAACCTGTTAACCAGATCGCTACCCAGTCACGATTCCAGCAAATAGCTCCTCCACCAAGAAGAGAATTTCACCCACTCCCATTCCCTCTTGTCACAGTATACAAAAAATTACTGGACAAAAACCTCATCCAACCACTCGAACCTCGAGAGCCGCCCAAAGAGCTTCCTCCTAACCATAACCCAAACACCTACTGTGCTTACCACCAAATGCCCGGCCATCATACCAATAACTGCATCCGTCTCAAGCATAAGGTCCAAGATCTTGTAGACAATGGAACCCTTCCTCTCCCCGATCAAAAACCCAACACCATTTCCAATCCTCTACCAAACCACAAGCAAAACACTCAAGCCGGCCAAATATCCTTCATCTCCACTACAAAATACCTTACCTCCACTAAATTTGACCCCAGCCTCTATATCATCACAACCACAGAACCAAAACCTGTTGTCACCCCGCCAGAAAACCTTGGGGATGCCAGTCCGACACAAAGTCCTAGATGGAGTGACATTGTGGAAGAAGAGGAATGGTCCATGAACGATCAAGATTGGGAGGAATCCCGACAAGCATTGTTTGGTTCTTTGCTAATCTCTGGGGGCCCAAGCCAGTTCGTCATCCCCGAATTCCTGGAGAAACCTATTGTTCACATACCAGAAAGCTCTCATGTCTGTCGAATTGATGTTTCCGAACAGGACGAAGAAGGAAGGAATACAAATCTCCTAAGAGAAATGTTGACTCCAGACGGACATCCAGCGGACAATATTTCACCACTTGCACACTTCAGGGAAGAGGGCCATTCCGTCATAGAAGCCGCCTTTGGAAACCAAGATTGGTTCCCACAAGCATATATCAGTGACGGGTATTTTTCTCAGCCATTGGCACCAGTACCACCATCATCAAATGTGTCGGTACTGGTCAACGACCCTATGGCTGCCATCTGGGATGAAGAAGCAGTTGTCGACATCCGAGTAAGCAACGATGAAGTATGGACCGTCAACAAGGCCATGCTGGACCCCTCTTTTGGCAAGACTCTGAAGGAGACAGTCTCAAGACAAAAATGAAAGCAGTAGAAATTGAGGAGCAAAGGACCAGAAACGATCTGATGAATTTCTGGGTCGAGGATCAAGAAGCAATGCAGAAAAGGGAAGCTATCAGGGCCGGTAAACGGAAGGTCAATGAAGAATACATGAACTTCTGGGGGGAAAATCAGGAGTTATGGGAAGAAACCGTCAACAGAATAACCAGAAGTGGTCGAATCTACCAGCCGGCCCATCTTCAAGGGAGGAATCCTTCCAACCATGCCGCAATGGAAGATTTCATTTGGGATGATCCTATCCTCGAGGACACAGTCACTAGCCATCCAGAAGGTATCATCCAACAAAACTCGGCTGCTAGGCCACCTCCAAAGAATTCCCCGGTAACAAATGATCCGATTCAGAAACAGCTCGAGCGAACCCCGACCTCAGTGTCTATCTGGGGGTTACTTTCTTCATCTCGAGAGCACCGTCAGAAGCTAATCAAAGTTCTGTCAAACATGGAGGTGCCACCAGACACTCCTCCCGAAACGATGGTAGCTTTGCTTACGCCAACCCGCGCAAAGCATGTTGTAGTTTTCACTGAAAAGGATCTGCCACCCGAAGGAGCCGGTCACAACAAGCCATTGCACATTACGCTGAAATGCATGGAAAAGTGGGTCCCGGTTGTGTTATTGGATAATGGATCTGCCTTGAATGTCTGTCCTCTGCGTACAGCTTATTGTTTGGGTTTTAAGAACAAGGATTTCCAGCCGTCGAACCTTGGAGTGCGTGCTTACGACAATACTCGCCGAGACGTGGTTGGTACCATTCAAATGGAAATAATGATCGAAGATTTCGAGACTAGTGTCGAGTTTCATGTGCTTGACATTCCCTCATCATTCAACCTATTGCTGGGTAGGCCGTGGCTCCACCGATCAGACATTATGGCTGTGCCTTCCTCCCTGCATCAGAAAGTTCAGCTTGGACTGACCACAGGAACAATCAAGGGGTAGCAGAGTTCCCTAAGTTTCTGACGAACAACCGCCGTTTTGGTCTCGGTTACAAACCTGGTCATGGTGGGAAAGCACAAGCCGATGCCAAAAAGGAACCCATCCATTTCATGAAAGCTCCAGAGGCTATCTATCAAGGGAACCCAAAACCATTCTGGGACATGGACACAAAAGCCAAACTACCTGGGTTTGAGATCTTTGCCAACGACACTTGGGACAGTGAAGATGAAACAGAAAAATGGGAGGAGCCGGTCAGGATGCTCCATGTTGACTGGATCAAGGTTCTTGACTCAGGGAATCTTTTATCGCTGTTTGGGGAAGGAAGTCCACTAGGTATAGGAGAGGACGAGCCTGCTGCGACGCTTGTCGATTCAAAGCCTGCTGAGGATGTGGAGCTAATGATGCTGGGTCAGGAAGCTCTGGAGGATGTCACTGCACTCATCATTGATGCCTGTGGAACTTATAAAAATTGCACATTTGTACCTAAGATCATTTACACTGGCATTAATTCTGAGTTTGAGTCTGAGTCCAGCACTGAGTCTGAGTCCAACATTGAGTCGGAACGTGAGTCTGTCATCATTCCGCGTCATCACTTTTCTTTTGAGTTTGAGTCCACACTCATGTATCATGCCCCTGGGGCCCCCTTCTTTGCAATAAATGAAATCGACTTTGCTTACCTTGCTGTATCTAAAATAAATTGTGTTGACCCTGACAATGAAGGGATTGAGTTTGGGGAAGAAATTCCAAAAGAACTCTGATCCCTAATCGAAAGGGAAAACGAAAGGCATGCTCAGCCTATAAAAGAAGAAATAATTTCGATAAACCTGAAAAGTGAGAGTAATCCGCGTATGGTTCAAATCGGCTCCGGATTATCACCAGAGGAATTCAAGGCCCACTCAGATCTCCTGAAAGAGTTTAAAGATGTTTTCGCATGGTCACACGCAGATATGCCTGGTATCGATCCTGAGATAGTGGAGCATCGAATCCCATTGTACCTTGACGCAAAGCCTATCAAACAGAAGCTAAGGAAGATGAGGCCAGATTGGGTGTTGGAAATCAAGAAAGAGATTCAGCGGCAGATAGATGCAGGTTTCCTCATGGTAACGGAGTACCCCCAGTGGGTTGCGAATATTGTTCCCGTCCCTAAAAAGAATGGGAAGATAAGGGTCTGTGTGGATTTCAGGGACTTGAACAAGGCCAGTCCAAAAGATGACTTCCCTTTGCCGCACATCGATGTTCTGGTGGATAACACTGCGGGGCATGCACTATTGTCTTTCATGGATGGGTTTTCAAGTTACAATCAGATTCTCATGGCTCAGAAGATCGAGAAAACCACCTTCACCACGGAATGGGGCACTTATCTGTTATGGGTCATGCCGTTTGGTTTGAAAAATGCAGGGTCTACTTATCAAAGAGCAGCCACAACCTTGTTACACGACATGATTCACAAGGAAGTCGAGGTATACGTGGATGACATGATCGTCAAAGCCAAGGAAAGGGAAGAGCATCTACCTAACCTCCGGAAGTTTTTTGAAAGGATCCGCAAGTACAGACTACGTCTCAATCCCGAGAAATGTACATTCGGAGTCACCGCTGGGAAAATGCTCGGGTTCATGATCACCACACGAGGAATCGAGATAGACCCGTCAAAAATCAAAGCCATCTTGGAAATAGAACCACCTCGAACAGAGAAGGAAATACGCAGCTTCCTGGGAAAAATTCAGTTTATCAGCAGATTCATCGCCAAGTTAACCTCAACTTGCGAGCCGATGTTTCGTTTGTTAAAGAAGGATGTACCATTCAAATGGGATGATAAGTGCCAGAAAGCTTTTGACGCCATCAAGAAGTACCTTCAGAACCCTCTAGTATTGATGCCACCCATTCCGGGACAACCTCTCATTTTGTACTTATTCGTCACTTCATCAGCCATGGGATGTATGCTAGCACAAGAAGGAGAAGGGGGGAGCGAGAAAGCCGAGTATTACATCAGCAAGAAAATGATGGGATGCGAGGAGCGCTACACTTCACTTCACTAGAAAAAGTTTGTTGGGCACTGGTTTGGGCTTCCAAAAAGCTTAGACACTACATGTTGGCTTATTCTGTGAATTTGATCTCCCGAATGGATCCTCTTAAATACCTGTTCGAGAAACCGGCACTCACTGGCAAACTGGCACGATGGTTGCTCATGTTGGCTGAATTCGACATTAAGTATGTCACCCGGAAGTCTGTAAAAGGAAGAGCTGTGGCAGAATTTCTAGCAAACCGTCCCGTCGAAGGTCCTGAGGATGTAGAGCTCGAATTCCCAGATGAAAATGTAATGACAGTATCACAGTAGACAACGATGCCTGGATGTTGTATTTTGATGGCGCCGCTAATCAGAAGGGGTTTGGGATCGGAGTACTGCTAATCTCACAGGAAGGGTCGCACATTCCACTTGCATTCAAGCTAAACTTTGAAGTCACTAACAATCAGGCAGAATACAAGGCATGCATCGTCGGGATGGAAGCTGCCTTAGAAATTGGGGTCAAAAGACTGGAGGTGGTCGGTGATTCTAATTTGGTTGTGTCTTAAGCCAACGGGGATTGGAGGGTGAAAGAAGACAAACTCAAGCCTTATCATAAAGACCTCGAGGAACTGATTCCGCGATTTCAAAAGGTCACTTTCACTCATGTACCAAGGCTGAAGAATCGATTTGCAGATGCTCTAGCTACTCTAGCCTCGATGGTGGAGATACCAGATGGAGTTAAGCTGAGACCAATTACAATTGAGCAAAGGGACAAGCCTGTCTTTGAGTATGTCATGGTGGTTGATGAACCAAATGACGGTCTGCCATGGTATCATGACATCTGGAACTTTATCGAGAAAGGAGAATATCCGGCAGAAATGGATAAAAAGGATCAGATCGCTCTTCGGAGATTGGCCTCTCAATACATCATTTGCAGAGGGAAGTTGTATCGGCGATCACATTGCGGAGTGCATAAATTATGTGTACATGGTACGGAAGCCACCATGATCATGGAAGAAATTCATGAAGGAGTCTGCGGTCCTCACATGAATGGGATAATGCTTGCAAAGAAGATTCTCCGTCAAGGATATTACTGGTCAACCATGGAAACTGAATGCGTTCGGTACGTGAGACAGTGCCACAAGTGCCAGATTCACGCCAATCTCATGCATGTACCACCGTCAGAGTTGCACTCCATGACTTCACCTTGGCCTTTCTCTACCTGGGGCATTGACGTCATTGGCAGAATTACACCGGCCGCGTCTAACGGGCACAAGTTCATCTTGGTCGCAATCGATTACTTTACCAAATGGGTCGAAGCCGCTTCATATACAACTTTGACAGCAGTTCAAGTCTCCCACTTCATCAGGCAGAACATCATCTATCGATATGGTGTCCCTCAGGCTTTTGTGTCAGACAACGGGGTTCATTTCAAAGGTAGAGCCGCAGAAACTCTCGAAGATTTCGGAATCCAGGTTCACAAGTCAACTGTTTATCGGCCGCAAACCAATGGAGCTGTGGAAGCAGCAAACAAAACTCTCAAGACAATACTGGAGAAGACTACTCAGTCTACGAGAGATTGGCACGAGCAACTGCCATTAGCATTGTGGGGATACAGGACATCTATTCGTACTCCGACAGGGGCAACACCATATTCTTTGGTATATGGCATGGAGGCCGTCCTCCCTGTTGAGCTTGAAATACCCTCCCTAAGGGTCATAATCGAATCAAAGATCAGTGAAGCAGAATGGCAAAACGCAAGGTTTGAAGAGCTTATGTTGTTCGATGAAAGGCGGCTTAAGGCTTTATATCACGTGCAGGGATATCAGCGTCGAATCGCACGAGCGTTCAATAAAAAGGTGAAATCCAGAGACCTGCAAGAGGGTGACATGGTTTTAAAGGAGACCCGAGCTCCAGTTTTCGACCCTCGAGGAAAATTCCGGCCAAAATGGGCAGGGCCATACATCATCAAGAAAATTCTATCCGGAGGCGCAACTCAACTTATCGACCTTGACGGCAACGAGTTCTCCACTTTGGTCAACATGGACCAGCTCAAGAGATATTACCCATGAGAGAAGCTCGCTGGACTGAAAACCGCAAGGGCGGGCAGTGCCAGGCAAAATTCAGAGCAAGCCTGCTAGATCGAAAACCCACATTGGGCGACCTAGGCAAAAATTAAGGCAAAATTCAGATGAGCTCGCTAGACCGAAAACCCGAAAGGGCGGTACTAGGCAAAACTAAGAGCGTTAAAAGGAGAGTGTTAATACACGAGTGAACCCTAGCCAAATTTGTCTGCCTGAACTACGTCATGACCTGATTCCTTTTTAAGGATACGTAGGCATCCTCGCCATGAGGACCGGTCACAACTTTTCAAAAATCTCTTGAGTTGATCCAAAGCTATCATTTGCACGCACAATCATTGTGAATCAAAGCAGAGAAACTGTCATAATTCAGTTTATTAACTTTTTCGATTACAAGGCTGAGCATGAAGCTTTCATAAACAACACAAACATTGGCCCCTGCAGGTCCACAATTTATTTCGGGTACATTAAGGTTGAGTCAAAGTCAGTTTTGGTGTCCATTTTCTCTTTCTTCAATATCTTTCAGCAACCATTTTATGTATCGCCTCGTGGGCAGAACGGTGGGATAGTCATCTCTTGGAATGGTCACTCGCTCCCTCCAAGTGCTTTGATAAGCTCGAACAGTTGCATGATTGAAGTTTGGTATGATGAAGTTTTCGGGGTTAGCCGACGGAACTACCTGACGAACACCGAATTGGCGAAGAATGCGGTAGGAAATATAAAAGGTCCAACCAGTCAAACCAACCACAACCATTCGCCGGCGTCCCATATTGCTCAAGGCCATGGTCGGACGGTCAAGCCAAGACAAACGCCAAGAAATCATCTCCTCAGTAAGCCGGGAAAACACCTGAACCCAGCCTTGAACATTCCCATGAAATTCCTGAAAATCCCTTTGAACGAAGCCTTGTGTTTCATGAATGCTATTTCTCGGCACTGCCGCCAACAGATTCGCCTTGTCACAAATCCAAGTCTACAAAGGAGAGAAAACAAGTCAGCAACCATAGAAAGCCTAAACCCGAGCGTTGAGGTAAAATGAGAACGAGAGACAAACCAGAAAAAGGAGAGCTGAGTGAGAAACCTACCTGTAGGAGCAAAGCACTTCCTTCAAAAATGTTTGCCTGACCGGCACGAACTCTGTCTAATCCAATCAAAGTCTCAGCAAGAACCATGGGAGCCACGTCCTTGCGTTCTTCAATTTGCATAGCCACCCCAACAAGTGCAGAGTTGGCTTGACCGTCCGTTCGAACAAACAGGAATGCCGCAAGAATGCTAAGGCATAATGCAAAGCCCTCGGGACGAAACTGGCTGATAAGACGTGGGATGTTTAGCACACCTCCGTTCATCATGGACCTCGCAGCATTATTACTCAAACCAAGCTTTCGAGATAAAATTTCAGCATAGACTATCCCATAGACAGGAACCACGGGGATTTCTAAATCAAAACCGCCAAGGTACGCATGAAATTCTTCCACCGTCGGGAATAATTCATGAAAACCGAAGCGAAACACATGAACTTCGGAATCCTAGAATTGAACGGCCGCGTGAAACAATTCCGGACGAATCATTACATCCCGAACATAGCGCAATGAATGAAGCCTGTGATCCCGGAAGTTTAACCAACCCATGCCGTCGAGCTCGTCGAGCCATGGGCGAATTAAGGCTGAAATGCTAGTTGCCATGGGAGAAGTATGGAAACAAGGAAGCATTAGATTTTGGTGCTTGAAGTTGTGCGTACTAGGAGCATGCAACAAAAGGCCACCACTTTGTAAAGAGAATGGATTGCCTCGGGATGCGTGCCATCATTGGACGATGTGAGGATTGCATGGGATGAATGGAAATCTACAAAATAAGCCTTCCCTAGGCCTATCAAGGCTGAAATATGCTCAGGTGCAAGCAAAAAGCCAAATGGAGGTCCAGAAGTCAGAGCTGTAACAGTTGCACACATGAACCGCGCGGTTCATGTACACAAGCCGCACGGCTTGTATGGAGGAGCCGCGCGGCCTCCTTTGAAGTTTTCAAGAACAAATTCCAGATTAGCACTCCCCGGACTATTTTGGGCATATTTTTGGCACTTTTCTTGCACATTCAAGTCATAATGGATGTTTTAAGGTTATTGGAACAATCATTCGAAAGTTTTTGTCAAGTTTGGGTAGCCGGATACTCCGAAATCTCAGATACGGCAAAACCAGCAAAATCGGCAAACGGACACCCACCGTTTCTACTTCAGAAGCACCAATGACTCCCGCAAGTCACAATATGTGTTTACAACATCAAAGCAAGGTCATTTGGAGAATTTGACAGAAAGTTTGAAATTCGGACATTCCAAGGCATGAAATTTACAAAAACGAGGCATATCGGCAAGTCGAAACTCATTCGAGTTACATTTTCCTTGTTTCATTGGTTCGAGCAGGATATGAGAGGTGTTTTTAACTTGCTAGAAATATCATTTGGTGGGTTTGACGGAAGTTTGAAGTTTTTGCATCCCGAGGCATGAAATTTGCAAAAATGAGGCGTATCGGCAAGTCGAAACTCATTCGAGTTATATTTCCCTTGTTTTGTCGATTCAAATAAGTTGCAGAGTGCATTTATGACTTGCTGGAGGTTTCATTTGGTGGATTTGGCGAAAATTTGGAGTTTTGGCATCTCGAGGCATGAAATTTGCAAAAACAAGGCGTTGACGAGTCGAAATTTGTTCGAGCGACGTTTTCTTCATTTCACTGGTTCAAACAAGTCACCAGGTGTATTTATGACTTGTTGGGAGTATCATTTGGCATTTATCACGCGAATTGCAAATTTGAGCATATCAGGCCCTGTATCACTCAGTTTTTCGTTTTACGAGTCTGTCGAGTTAGTTTGTATTTTCATTCCACAGTCGTACATTCTCATGACCCCAGGGGCGTTTGTCATGTTTTGTCAGTTTCAGTCATCCTCAAAATAGTTGTGCATCAAATTCAGACTTTAAACTCAGAGAATGACGGTGTAAAAGACAATAAAGTACAAAGTAACATACGCATCATGAAAGGTAAAAGTACATCCATCCCGGGCAAACATGCCCAACATCTGAAGCTAGTTCGGCGCACAGGCCGCCTCCATGAAAGCAAAAAGGGCAAACAGGCGCCCGAACCAAAAATCAAACACGCAGGCTCGTCCTAAAATAAAAGCTAACTATTAGGTACTGCTACTCCTCAGAAGAAATCGGGTGGTCACTCTCAGTCTGGTCCTCATCATGGTCACTGCTGCCCTCTGAGTCTCTCACTCGCAAACGCCACCCCTCGGGTCCCTCCATCGGAGAGCGGCTACTCCGTAAAACCCTGTCAGAAACTGGGGCTGAAGGCTGAATGTGCACTGGGCCACCGCCGGCATTCTTCATCAGAGGCCTGGTGCGGCGTGGTGGAGAAAGAAGCACATCCTGCACAATGAGAAAATTTATCAAACAGTTCAAACATTCAAAATCTCAAAAAGCCACAACACAAAGCATACCTGGTCTGCCTCACTGCCAGCTAAACTCCCCCGCCTCGGCCTACGGTGACGCCCGGACTAGTCTGTCTCACTGCCTACAGAACGGTCACGTCGCGACCTACGACGACTCTCAGACCCGCCACCGGCGCCACGACTACTACTGGCCCCACGGCTACCAACTCCAGCTCCACACTCACCTCTCGCTCTACCTCCTGAGCCACGCCCACCGCGACGGTGTGGATGGCCCACAGAGCTTCGGTGCGATTCGCGTTTGAAAAGATTGTGATTGTTTGAGTCGCCACCCGGATTTTAGGCCCGAACCCGAGAAACCGATAAAAACGTGACTCGTTTTCCCATTTGACAAAAAAAAAGATTTCACTGATCATGGCGGAACCAAAGATTTCTCGGATTCGGGGGTTTGGTTACGAAAGGGGAAGGGTTTTACGGCACCCCTCTCGCCCGGTCCGTGAACCGGCCTCTACTTGATGTTTTGTGGGATTTTGAAAATGTTTGAAATTTGATTTATTTACAAAATGGGGAATCGGGGACAGGAATCATATAAACAATAATAACATAAAAATACATATTTAAAGTGGATGCTTGTGCTTGATGGTCTATGTGAATGATGATGATGATAGCAAGTAAAATTATTACAAACATTTACGAGAAATGAGAAAATACAGAAAATACACAACAATCCTAGAAAGTACAAACATTGAGGCCCAAGCAAGCTGTTTTACAAACTGGACCCCCAGAATAGGGGTTGAGCACTCAAAGATAATGGCTTGAGCGCTCAACCTCCCTAAACCAGTTTGAGCGCTCAATGCTCGTTGATTGAGCGCTCAAACCAATTCATGGCTTCTGTGAGATTGCACCTTTTTGACAGCTTCTCTACAAGATCAAACATTTATTCAACCCCTTTTTCATTGGAAACAAGTAAGAACAGAAGGATTGACCTCTTAAAGAATGATGAAAAAGGTGTAACCACCATAAATTGACAAAGAAAATCTTTCGAAAATAGAGGAGCAAGGGAGGGATCCAGATTCTAACACAGAAATAGCAACTCACACACACCAGAAATATATTGAAACAAGATCCATCATCGAAACAGCTAACAACCGAAAAAAATGCTCAAGAACAGTTTGAGCGCTCAAGTTAATGACCTTGAGCGCTCAAGCCATAACTTGGCTTTCTAATTTATGATTAAAAGAGGATGATCGATGATTCTCAGGACCTTAGACATTTTAAACAAGAGTAATGGAAGATGATCCAGTCACTGTTTTGCATTCAAGATGAAATTTTGAATGGATATTGATCTTTGATCATCATAAATAGTTAACCAATGTCCATGCATGAGACTTTGAAATGAAATAGACTGTTTTAGGGGTCAAAATGAACATTGATGACTTTTTAATAATGATCAAAACCAAAAGAAAGCTCAAAAGCTCGCAAAACAGAAACTGTTCAGAGCTGGACTTGAGCGCTCAAAGCCTGAGGCTTGAGCGCTCAACCCCTGTTGAAACTGCAGATTTTGAAACTGTTTTTAAATAACTTTTAGACCCTTGTGAGTCCAATACAAGTACTAAGAACTTGTTTGAACTCACTGGTCTTCCTCAGAAGAACCAAAACAGTGAGGTTTTCACACTCTTTGACTACCTTTTGGGAATGGTTGTGGCTTGAACTTGATTTCTGGCTTTGGAATGGTTAATTTCAGACGTTTTGGCCAGTATTGTGGATAGATAGGGCAATGTATGTGGATGATTGATGATCAAGAGACGGATTCTGGATTGGAAAGGTAGTTTTTACCGATGGTTTTAATGGTGGATGAGTGGTTTTGTAGAGAGAGAGAGAGGGATGATGGTTTCTGGATGATTTCAGAGAGATGGAGTGTGAGAGTTCGTAACCCCCAAAACCAGGGGTGTTAGGTGGTTTTATAGAGTGAGTGGGAGGGAAGAGAAGAGAGAGAAAGAGTGGGTTTTTATTTTAGAAGTATTTTTGGTGTATTTCTGGGGTTAGTGGAGTATAATGTGCGTATAGAGATCGTAGCAAATCATCCCCAGACGCTCCTAAGTAGAAAATCTCATGATTAGATACTCTGCAAGTTGCTGACTGGATCAGAGTTGAGCGCTCAAAGCCGTGGGCTTGAGCGCTCAAGGAGCTTTCCCTGGGTTGAGCGCTCAAGGCCAGGGGCTTGAGCGCTCAAGGTGCTTTCCCTGGGTTGCTTGAGCGCTCAAGGTGCTTGAGGGCAATTGTTGGCTTGGCTTGGTTCAACATTGCTTGGGTTGGTTTGAGCTGTTTTGGTTGCTGTTTGGTTGATTTTGATCAAATTCAAGTCACTCTCACAAGTTTCAGGTAGTCATGATTGGTCCGTTTCATCATCGGAAATGCTTGAGCGCATCTCGGGTTCAAAATTGGGGTGTCTACAGACGGGCACCACCACCTCTACGTACACCACCAGCTCCGTCATCTCCGCCGTCGCCACCGTCGTCATCACCTGCCTGCGGCACAATGCCGGGCTCCGCTCTAGGTCGCACCTCCGGTATATTGCCTATCATAAGGCGACGAACCAAGGCCTCCAAGTCACGTACCAGCTCAACCTGGGACGTGACCCACTCAACAGGAAACTGCGAGAAAGAAATAAAAGCATTAGCAGGTAACTAAACAAGAAATCTATATTTGAAATAAAAATTGACTATTGCTATTTTTGTCATTTCAGGTTACCTCCCTCGCTGCTAAAACCACCGGATCAGTCACCCGGGGGACATCTATCACTCCCATAACTCCACCAGCTATCATCACCTCTATCTCTCTCCTCGCCGCAGGTAAAGCAGCGTCCGCCACTAGAACAGGCCCAGCCAACCGAGCCTCCATGCGCAAGTCATGGGCGAGCGTGGTCGTCACGTAGTGGTCATAAGCCACAGAAGGGTGAAAGGTCCAGGACGTGTCTAACACGGTGTACGTCTCTATCTCAGCTAGAGTGTACTCCTGCGTACGCAGAACACGCGGTGGAAGCGAAGCTGGTACTCTAAAGTGGCCCAACCCCCAGGACTGACGCGCCACTCTGTCTCCTAAGTACCACTACCAGCCGAAAGGGGACTCCAACAGTATATGCCCCCGTGTCACTGTCCGGCTCCTAGACAAGTAAGGGCGATCCATCCTGTCCCACACACCCCCGCGCACCTGCAAACCACTTTGGATTATTCTTGGAAAACCAACAGAAAAGTTTGAAATAAAATCTCAGAAGGTTTGTGATGTCATACCGTCTCACCCATAGACCGGTCAAAGAAAAGGCGACAGAACCTCAAGTCCCTATGCTCTGCTTGCTTTCCAAGGGATGCCTTTCCCCACCTCATCGCACGTGGAAGCACTCGGTCGTCCTGGTAAGAATTCTCCGGGCCTGGTACTCCGAACACCTTGTAAGCCCATATCTGCGTTTTCAAAGAAACTCATTAGTAACAGAAGTAGAAACAACCAAAATACAGTGCAAAACGCATGAAACAAGAATATACGATGTTTTACCTCCAGGATCCTCCAGTAACCAACAATGGTGTTCGCCGCACCACGAACTACTGAACCCAGGAAACAGTAAAGTGAGCACAAGGCAGAGCCACCCGAGTCAAACCGCCCAGCCGTCTCAAGCTCTCCCAAAGCAGGCAACCAACCTAAGTGAACCGTGTGCCGACGGTTCGGGAACAGAGACTGTCTGAACATATATAACAAGTAGGCTCTGGCCATCTGGCGTGCCTCCAGATCAGTCTCAGGCACATGGTCCCACAGGGCTGGCAAGTGGTCACACCTCACCATTGGCTCATCTCCCATCTCTCTCCCCAAGTAATGCTGGATCGCTGCTCTGTCCAAGTACAAACCCGAGTCAAAAGGGATCAGATCTCCTCCAACTCTCAAACCCGTAGTCGCCGCAAAGTCCAATGGAGTGATCGTCATCTCCCCAAACCTAAAGTGAAAGCTGTTGGTGGTGTCCCACCAACGCTTCACCAGAGCTCTCACTAGCTGCCTGTTCCCCCGAGTCTCCATCAAGGTCCTGATAAACGGAGTAAAATCTGAGGTGTCCACAAACCACCTCACTCTCACCGGTAACAAGTCGTACTGCTCCAAGCAATCTGAAGAACCACCATATGCGAACAGTCCCCTATTCACCTGTTTCAAACACAGACTCACTCAATCAGTACAACAAAACCGAATTGCGATAAACAGAGAACAAAATCTGAAGGAAACGAGGTCAAATTCAAATTCAAATACATACCAGAGTCCTGTTCGACATATGTGTCGCTGAATCCCAAAGAACCTGGTCCGCAGGGTAAAAAGGCAACGGTGGCTCGTACGTCTCACACCCCAGCGGTGTGATGAAGTGAAGCCGAAACACGTAAGTCTCAGGAGTGAAAGGTGGCCTGTCCCTCAGAGCCCGTCGAACCTCCTCAACAATGGTCACATGGACCGCCTCCTCTACCTGTCTCTCCTCTCTCTCGGCGTCCTGGACAATCGCCGGTGGGGTCTGACCAACCAAAACACTCTCCAGCTCAGGAAAGTCCTGCACGCTCCTAGCTAAGGACTCGTCAGTGGCCGCCTCCAAAGTATCTCCTAAGGTAGCTCCCGGAGCTCGTGAAGAACCAACCCGTGAAGGAAACAAAACCGGGTCAGAAGGCTCCCCAGTGTCAGCACTCTCCTCTACAGCCCTACCAGGTCCAAGTACCTGAGTCAAACTCCTGAAAACACGGGCAACAGGTACAACCGGGGCCATCCCCTCAGCCTGTACTCTCTCAGTCTCTACTCTCGCAGTCCCTACTCTCTTCTCAACACGTGCCTCCTCAGTACGAGTACTCTCTCTCTGCAACTCACCACTATCTCTCCCCTTCACCGTCACTATCGCCGGTCGCACCTAAATCCTCCATCTCTACATCCCCGGGCTCAACAACTGTCTCTGAAACACCGGTCAGGGGCAAATCCCCGCCAACTGGCGTATCACCACCTAGCACCGCACTCATAACCTCCTGAGGGACCTCAACCTCCCCAACTATAGCACCCTCAACAACCCTCTGATCAACTAAGCAATCCACACCGCCCACCGTCATCTCAATTTCAGATATAGAGACATTCAAATCTAAATTCATGGGTATCAAAGCGCTTTGAGTAAACGGGGTACTTACCCGAGCAACGGCAAGAATCTGATCACCACCAATGTCGCCATGCGACTCAACCCGGTCGACCCTTGTACTCTCAGTGTCAGGAACACCACTACCACTGCCCTCCTCATGGGTCTGAACCGGAGCATCCCCTGATGACCCTACCGGCAAAGCACCACCGACGCCAGCCGCACGGCCTCCTTCTTCGCAACCTCCCTCAGCCGCACGGGCCCCCTCATCACCAGCCAGTACTAGATTTTGCCCGACATCAGTAGGAATAGTCGCGGTTGAGTCGTCCTCACTCGAAATAATCGTGACCGAATCACCCACGGTCAGATCCGCCGCCCTCTGGCTCTCCTCCACCACCTGCGGCGATGTACGGTCACTCGAAGAAAGAGTACTCGCTTGTGGCTCACTAGAATCAGCTCCTTGCTCGTCGGGAGAAGCCCTTGGATCACCGGAACTCGCCATAGCCGAAGGACCCAAGTTTTGGTTTGGAGTTTTGGGATTTTCGGAAGAAAAATCAACAAAGCGAGAGAAGGAATGTTGGATCGGCTCCCTACGAGGGTAACGGAGTGGGATTTCGAGTAAGAAAGAGTAATACTCGGAATATGAGGCGGTTCCCAGAAACCAAAAATCGATTTTGAAGGAAACAGGAGCCGTGCGGTTCGTGTTCTAT
Source organism: Vaccinium myrtillus (assembly GCA_016920895.1). Taxonomy (NCBI): domain Eukaryota; kingdom Viridiplantae; phylum Streptophyta; class Magnoliopsida; order Ericales; family Ericaceae; genus Vaccinium; species Vaccinium myrtillus. Next base: position 20,711,547 of record CM029271.1, read on the forward strand.
GTCGTGCGACTTTAATGCGTGAACCGTGCGGTTTACTCCCTTTATTTCCAAAATTACACTTCCCCCCCTGATCATTCATACTTTCAAAAGTAGCCCGGTGCGTCTTAACCCCGAGCTTTTCAAAATTTCCCGCGCTTAAAAGCCCTTAACGGCATTCGTAAAGTTCCAAGAAATATTTATTCTGACAAATGCTTTCAAAAATTTATTTTTCAACCCTCAATGGCACCAGTGATTTTCTGAAAATCATTTTTTGTTTTAAAAATCCGTCAGGTACTATTCTGAAAATCATTTTTGTTTTAAAAATCCGTCAGGTACTATTCTAAAAATCATTTTTGTTTTAAAAATCCGTCAGGTACTATTCTGAAAATCATTTTTTTGTTTTAAAAATCCGTCAGGTATTATTCTATTTTTTCTAAAAATCATTATCACTTCAAAAGTCCGTCAGGCACCAGTTTGATGCCTTCAACAAGGCGATCCAAGTTTTTCCAAAATCCCTCTGTGGTATTTGTTAAATTTGTTAGCCCCGAACTACGATCGGTCTGATCCCTACAAACAGGGTACGTAGGAAGCTCTCTGCTCGACCATGTTTTGGAAACATTTTCTTCTTTTCACACTTGGGCGTTCAAAATTGGGACGTCTATATCTTTGACGTGACTCGCATCTCAGAATGATGACCAAGTCTCGCCAAAGAGGGGCAACTGTAGACACCCCAATTTTGGATACCCGTGCATGCCCGATGACGAATAAAACGATCAAACTGCCTTGGAACTTGTCTAGAAAATTGGGAACTCAGCCTCACAGGCCGCACGGTCCCTCCCTCAAGCCGTACGACTCTTCCATTTCTATGCAAGCCGCACGGCTCCCCCCTTCATGCCGCACGGCTCCCCCTGGGAGCCGCACGGCTTGTGTTCTTATCTTCTGAAAAATTCCTGACAAACCAGTTCAGGAATATCATCATCAAGCCACCGCCGAATATCATCATAATATTCCCTCAAAACTGGCTATAAATGGAGCCCTTCTCTTCACCTCTCAGGGAGACACACCGAAACTCATACCCAGAGAGAATTTCCGTTCAGTTTCCCGGCGAAATTCTCGTCCGAAACTGCCAGTAAAAAAACCTCGAAATTCCGTGTTTCGTTTTCATCCCCTTTTTTCTCTAAACCAAACCTTCCATACCACTCCAAACTATACCAAATCTTGATCCTACAAGTTCAAACCCAAAGAATCCGGAGTTTTCAACCTCTGTTTCGAGTTCCCGAAAGGTATAAATCGTTTTCAGATTTCGGTTTTCAAATCATGGCTCTCCGAGGGCATCCCCGAGTTAATTACGGTTTCAATAGCCGTATCTTAACTCGGTAAACCATTTTTGAAACAAAAACCGGCTTTTCGGAGCCGTACCGGGCGATTTTTCTCGATAAACGCACGGTACGATCCGCACCGGAAATAAATTTCACTTCAATAACTTGTTTACAAACAAAAACAACTTATTTGGAGTAGATTTGAAGAAGAAAATCAAGAGTTGAACGGGTTTTGGACTCACTGGTCCTGAAACAAAAGTTTTAAAAAAGGGGGGGTTGTACACAAGCCGCGCGCTTTACATGCCGCACGGCCTTTGAGTAGGAGCCGCGCGGCTCCCATTTAAAACCAAAATTTTTACTCTGTTTTCCCCTGTTCGTACCCCGTTTCTCTGTTCTCTTTCTGCAACCTTTTTTATTTATTACACTTTTCCTTTGTTATTTTCTTATTATTATCATTTAATCTTTTTTGTCTATATTTTATTTCTGTTATGGTTTTAATTTATCTCTTTATTTGCTTGTTTAATTGTCAAGGTTTCCATAACAAAATATTTTCTACAAAAATCCCACAAATTATTTAGTAGAGACCGAGAATTTCTCGGGCGAGCGGGGTGCTTTTTTTAATAAAACCTTCCCCGCGCGTAACCTGGCTTCCGAATCCAAAAAGAATCTTTCCGCAGATCAAACCTTTTTCCAAAACGGCATGAGAGTCAACAATCATTCTTAAAACGGTTTCTCGGGTACCAAACATTTTTCTAAATTTAAACCCCGGGTGGCGACTCATTTTTTGTTTTCACGTCCGAACTTCGAGAGCGCGCCGCGTGGATCTCACCGTCCACAATCCTCTTCCACTCTTTTAGAACTAGGTACCTCCGAGAGAAGAAATAAGGTCCACCTTCTAACACTTTGATCTTGGATTCCTCATCCTCAAATTCAAACAGAAAACATGAACCCAACGGTTTGATTGTGAACCTACCGTGATCTTTCCAAACTGCCCGAACCGTGGCGCTTAGGAGAGGTAGCGGCATCTTGCCATCTAAGAAGTGTCCAACCAAGCAGTTATTCCCAATTCCATCCTCCAATTGCGATTCATTAAAATCCACATGTGCATCCTTACCTTTTTGAAACTCAGGGTAATGTTCCAATTTCATAGACTTGGAGGGAGCTTGGGCAGTGAGAAGAGAAGCCCAATTTTTTGGTTGTGCACCCAGTGGAGGAAATTTGACTACCTCTGCTTCCTGGGAAGCTTTTGTCCCTGAGGGCTGGAAAGTTGTTGCACCTGCCATAACCGATTGTGTCCCGCAGTTGTTGAGATGGCGAGGAGATACTTCAAAAAACTCTCCATCGAGCACAAGATTTGTTAATTTCTCGGTACCATTTTCCTGGAGATGTACGAGATGATCCCTGAAAGAATTAAAATTGACATTGATACCTGAACTGTGCATTTCCTTCTCAATGGAGTGAACCAAAGAGGCAAGACGATCAATACTATCCAGACGGACCCCCTCTTGTTGAAACACTTCCTTCAATTTGCGGGAAGGACTGGACCCAAGTATAGGGGGGCTATTGGTCTAAGGGATGGATGTAGACCCAGTAATGTTAGGGTTGCGAGGACTGTGAGAAATATGTTGTTGTGTAGGTGATGCACTATGCTTAGTATCCGCATCGAATGATGTACTTTCTTCTGGGTTAGGGAGGGTTAAGGCCGTGAAAACTAGGGCTTTTTGAAAGAGTGGAGTCTGGATGATTTGTGGTGGGATATGTTAGGTTATGGTTGAGAGGAAGGTGAGAGGGAGAGAACTTGGTGGGGGTATTGTAAGTAGTACCTGCTAGTCGATGAATGCGTCGAACTTGGTAGCCATTAGCTTTCGAGTTGGAGATGTTGAGTTCGGGTGGAGATGGTCCATTCCTTTTCTTCCTGACGACATCAGAGTCCATTGCTTTTGATCCCAGATCTGCCATTGATGTAGCTGGTGAAGCCTCCATAACCGAAGTAGGTTTGTCTACCAAAACCTAGGGTAGAGGAGATCGCCTAAATCGCCTAGAGAGAGACGCTCTATTTTTGCTAATCCTTTCTCAACTTTTGGTTTGGCCCCACAAAGTTATTCAAGATGCAAACGCCAATATTCCTTCAGAATGAATTTTTTGCGTACCATTTAATTTTGAGGTTCAAATGAAACATTCAGGTCAATAAACCATTTAATTACAACCCGTTCATTCCCTATTATTAATTTATAACCAACTTTCATTCCACGTTTGCATAGATACATATGAAGTTTTAAATTAAAGGGCTATCCCAAATTATTATAATATTTGTAATGAAATGATATATACATTACTATAATTAGTTGAAAGCTTTGGAGAAAATGGATGAGTACTATCCAAGTACCTAATCAGAGTTACCAGTTGCTGCACAAAAAGATGTTCCATACATTATATGCAAAAATACTAAATATAGTTAGTTGTTTCTATGTACATTAAACTGTTCTGTTGTTATATTGTAGTTGCTGTCCACATAGGTGTAAAATACGCGCGCAGGCTCAGAAACAATCTCCCTCCTCCAAGAGACGTCATAAACCTTTTTTCGAAAAGTGCAGAATTCGATTCATCAGGTTATTCGATCCCAGTCCTGAAGTGCTCAATGCGTTGCAAGGATCAAATCTTCGTGTCTCCCTCGGTGCGAGGAATGAAGATTTGACAAGCGTTGGGAGGAGCCCGGCCAGCTGCGGCAATTCAATGGGTTAACAAGAATTAATGTCGCATCATACAATCATAATGTGAATTTCGGTTGGATCACTTTGGGGAATGAGGTGATACTTGGACCTTTTGCCTATTGCGTTGATCCCGCCATGAATAACGTCCAGAATGCCATTTGGTTCATTGGGTTGTACGTGGAGTGGGTAAAATCTGACTACCCTAGAGATAGACATAGCACGTGCCCCAACCAGTCACCACGAGAGGGTGAATAGCTCGGCACCACGTAGGGAGTCCTTAGGCCCTGTGCCGATCTGGTTTGGCTATGAATAAGGCCGGATTAATAAGAGTGAACTACTAAATCAGGACGCACCAGTTCGGCGTAAGACATAGGGGGTGTCCCTGGTATGGCCGAACTGGATAGGCAACGTGTATAGCTTGAACAGCATTCTGGAATGCATAACTCAGCTCGGCATTATGGGCTGAGCAATGTACGAGTTAGTCCGAGCTACGTGGAAGCACGACACCGCCACGCATAGGGCGGCGAGACATTCTAGAATGTTCTACAGCAGCTCCTTATGAGATAAGGAGCAGTCCCGTAAAATAAGGGATCAATATGGGAAGTCTTAATGTGACTAGGAGTATGCCCCATATAGGGAAGAATCCTATATGGAGAGAAAGACCTCTGCTAGACGAGATCTAGTAGGATATGGAAGCTCATCCCTAATAGGAAAGTCCTATTAGGAGAAGGATTCCTAAAGAAAATAGGAAACAGGGGGCACGAGATGCCTAAATCGATGAACGTCTACACCTATAAATACAAGGCAATAACCATGACAAAAGGTACGCTGTGAATTGCTTTCATATGCATTGAGTAATTTGTGAATCCAAGTACGTGATACTAACTTAGGCGTCGGAGGGCCTTTGCCATCGAGGGGCAAAGGTGCTCTAACCCTTTCTTTGCCTTGCAGATTTAGGGTCGAATCAAGACAACACGTGATCCAGAGTCTGTGTGGATTTACTCCCCCTACAATTGGCGCCGTCTGTGGGAAACGCTGACGAAAAGCTTTGTTCCTTTGAAAGAAACTCAACAATGGTGATTTCAGAGCCTCTTCTGTGCACCCCAAGGAGGGAAGACGTGGAAGACGATGGCGGAACCACCCTTGTGTACACTACGAGAAAGAGTACAAGGATGGACAAGGCTCCTGCACTTCTTAGAGCTCCGCAGAAGAAACCCGCCACTAGGAGGTTCAACATAGGGCACATCCCTGAAATTCCAAAATTCAGGGATACACGCCTAATAAACTTTGATTCCCAAGAACCAGGGGAGGGCGAAAGCACTCAAAGACTCCGCCCAGAGACGGGGAAGCCTCCAACCGACGTGAACGGAGGAGGAGCCCCCAAGGAAGGAGGGACGCGGACACACGAAGGACCGAGAAAGAGAGGATAGCCTCGATAGAAAAGAGCAGGAGGCAGAAGATTTGGCCCGTGAAGTCACTCGGCGAGAACGAGAGATCCATGACCTAAAGAAGCAACTCCAAGAAAAAGAAAAAGACCTACGCTCGCGGACGAGATCCGTGCAGTATGATAAAGGAAAAAGGAGCCATCACCGTGAGGATGTCACTACGGACGGGGGTCTCTCCACGAAAACGGAGAGAAAAAAGCATTTCCGTTGAAAAGAAAGAAAGAAGGAAGCATGCTAGGGACAGGTACGAGAGATCTGGTTCCAATGAGCATATTCCCGAGCAACATACGAGACGAAGGGAAGCTGGTCGAGCTGATGAAGGACCTAAAACTGCACGAGAAGCAGCTAAGGAAGCCCTAGGCCAGATCTCTAAGTCACCACTGGCCCACTGGATTCGAACGGAGAAGACACTGAGTAGGGTGAAACATTCAGCATTCATCCCTTACGAGACAAGCACTGACCCTGTGGCCCACATTCAACATTACCAGCAAGCCATGTTTATGCACGAGCAAGACGACGCCTTGCTATGCAAAATGTTCCCGTCAAGTTTGGGAAAGATAGCCCTAAGCTGGTACCACAAGCTCCCAGAAGGATCCATCCTGCACTGGACCCAACTAGTTGAGGAATTCACTGCCCGGTTCCTCACTAGCCGAGCAGCACCAAAAACTTTTGATGCATTAACCTCTATGAGACAGAGGGATGATGAGACTCTGAGGCAATACTCCAAGCGTTACTGGGAAACTTTCAACGAGATTGAAAATTGTAGTGAGGAGTATGCCTTGGCAACATTCAAAACAAGCTTGCCTATGCACAATAAGCTACGGGAATCGCTTACCATGCATCCAGTTAAAACCGTGGCCAAGCTTATGGAAAGGATCCACGAACATGCAAAGGTAGAGGATGACATCCTACAGGCTGGGGGAAAGATTGTGGCTGGACAACCTCATCTCCCGGAGAGAAAGGCTGCAGAGCCAAAGGTGTACAAGAAGGAGTACACATCAGGGAGAAAGGACTATACGCAACAGAGAAAGGACAAGGCAGACCCAGATCCAAAGTCATACTTCAGTGTCATGGCGACCTTCAACGTCCCGATCTACAAGATGTTATACAGAATCAAGAATGAACCTTGGTTTAGGAGACCCACAAAGATGACAGGAAGTCCAGAAAAGAGAAGGGCTACTAACCAGCATTGCAGCTATCACAGAGATTGGGGGCACATGACTGAAGATTGTGTGGAGTACAAGAAGTTCTTGGATGAGAAGGTGACGGAAGGTCATCTCAAAGAATTTTTGGCTGACGGCAAGCATGATGCCGAGCTGATCGAAGAGATGGACTACGAGAAAGGTCCAAAGGGGACCATCCACATGATACATGGACTGGTGGCCCCATACACCAACAATGAAATCAGACACATCCAAAGGGTCAATGGACAAACAAAGCAAGTCATGAAGCTCGGCATGAAGAGGCCGAGGGTTGAGGGAGTTATGGAGACCCCAATCACCTTTACTGATGATGATCTGGATGGGGTATTAGTGCCCCATAACGATGCATTGGTAATTACCTTGCGGATAGGCGATTACGACGTGGAAAAGATCCTTGTGGATCAGGGGGCTAGCACAGAAATCATGTACTACCACACTTTTAAAAAGATGGAACTCCCACCGAGCTCATTGCAAAAGTGTTTGGTTCCACTGGTCGGTTTCAGTGCGCAGACGGTATGGCCTATGGGAAAGGTCACGTTGCCCGTCCGAGCTGGATCAGTAATCCTGAAAACTGACTTCCTCGTGGTGGACATCCCTTCCTCCTACAACGTGATTATAGGGAGAACCTGGATGCACAAGATGAGGGCAGTCTCCTCAACTTACCACCAAAAGATCAAGTATCTTGGAACAGATGGCATTGAGTGCATTAGAGGAAATCAGAAGGTAGCCGACCTATGTTTCAACATGGTGCTGAAGAAATCCCCAAAGGCCGAGCTGGTGCAGACAATTGAGGTCCCAGATCAGCCGACCTTGGAAGACGTTGGAGGAGACCCAACTAAAAAAGTGGTGGAGGGTCTGAAGAAGATTCAGATAAGAGAGGATGATTCAGAAAGATATTTCCTGATCGGTGAAACCCTAGCCGAGCAAGAAGAGAAGGATTTGGTGACTTTCCTGGAGGACCACATTGATGTTTTCACATGGACCCCACAGGAGATGCCTGGGATAAGCCCTAAGATAATTCGCCATCATCTAAACGTGGATCCTCAACACAAACCAGTAGTACGAAGGCTAGAAGGTCGGCACCACAGCACGCAGACGCTGTGATTGAGGAAGTGGATCGCCTACTAGAAGCGGATGCCATACGAGAGGTGAGCTATCCTGACTGGCTAGCCAACACAGTTGTAGTAAAAAAGAAGAACGGGAAGTGGAGAGTCTGTGTGGATTTCACCAGCCTCAACAAAGCATGCCCAAAGGACAGCTTTCCACTCCCCAGGATTGATCAGCTAGTAGACGCCACATCAGGCTATGAGAGAATGAGTTTCCTTGACGCATATCGAGGATACCATCAAATAGCCATGCATGAGCCAGACCAGGAGAAAACATCCTTCATCTCACCAAGGGGACTCTACTGTTACAAGGTTATGCCATTTGGGCTAAAGAATGCTGGAGCGACATACCAGAGGTTGGTTACTAAAATGTTTAAGGAACAGCTCGGCAAAACTATGGAGGTCTACATTGACGACATGGTGGTAAAAAGCAAGTTGAAGCCAGATCACCTTGCCGACCTGAGAGCAACTTTCAGTATTTTGAGAGAATACAAATTAAAATTGAATGCCTCAAAATGTGCCTTCGGGGTCAGCTCGGGAAAGTTTTTAGGGTACCTGGTGACCAAGAGGGTAATTGAGGCTAACCCAGATCAGATCACGGCTCTGCAGAACCTTCAAAGCCCAAAGACCACGAAGGAGGTCCAAAGGCTAACAGGGATGGCAGCAGCTCTTAACCGATTTATTAGTAAATCCTCAGACCGTTGCAGACCTTTCTTCAAGCTTCTGAAGAAGAGAGAAGGATACGAGTGGGGAGCCGAGCAAGAACAGGCTTTCCAAGGATTGAAAGGTTACTTATCATCACCACCCTTACTCTCCACTCCAGAAGCTGGGGAGCGGTTGATATTATACCTAGCAGTATCCGATCATGCAGTCAGTTCGGTTCTCTTACGAATAAAGGGAACGGAGCAGGCTCCAATCTATTTTGTGAGCAAAACACTGTTAGATGCAGAGACACGCTACCTACCATTGGAAAAACTGGTCTACGCTCTCGTGATAGCTGCAAGGAAACTTTCTCACTATTTTTTACAGCATCCCATCACTGTGTTCACTGAACATCCACTAAGGGCCTTGCTTAGGAAGGCAGACTTCTCTGGACGAATATCCAAGTGGTCTATTGAACTAAGTCAGCTTGACCTTGATTATCAGCCCAGGACGGCAATAAAGGGACAGGTCTTGGCTGATTTTATAGCAGAATTCGCTCCAACAGTAGCCCCACCTCCCCCAGCTCTCCACGAGAAGGAGCGAAGTATTAACCCCAAGCCACCGACGAGATCGGTTGAGCTAGATCCAGAAGAATGGAGATTGTACGTCGACGGATCAGCCTGCAACAAAGGGTCAGGAGCAGGAGTGGTGCTATTTTCTCCAGAAGGGTTGGTGCTCGAGCAAGCGTTGCGATTGGGGTTCAGTGCCACCAACAATGTGGCAGAATATGAAGCCTTGCTTGCAGGACTCAGGAGTGCCATGGAGCTCAAAGTCAGTAAGTTAAGGGTATTCTGTGATTCACAACTAGTGGTTAATCAGCTTTCAGGGGAGTACGCTGCAAGGAGCGAGAAGATGGATGCATACTCAGAAATAGCCAAAGACCTGCTCGACAAATTTGACATCATCCACATCCAGCAAATCAGCTCGGGACAAAACGCACATGCAGACTCATTGGCATGCTTAGGGTCAGCAGTAAACACATAATACCGACGCACAGTAGCTGTGGAATATCTGAACGAACCGAGCATTGGCCGAGTAGTAGAGATGGTGATGGAAACATAGTTTGGGTCGAGCTGGATGGACCCAATAGTGGCATACCTTCGAGATGGGACCTTGCCAGAAGACAAGAGGGAAGCTCATAAAATCAAGACCAAGTCAGCACGTTTCTGGCTCTCCCCAGAAGGTAAGCTTTATAGAAAGTCTTTTCTTGGCCCATATTTATTGTGTGTACACCCAGCTCTTGTTCAGAAATTCCTCCATGAGATCCATGTTGGAACTTGTGGAGGACACACTGGAGGAAGATCCATAGCCCACCGAGCAATATCCAGGGATATTGGTGGCCTTATATGCAAGAGGATGCAAAAGCTTTTGTGAAGAAGTGCGAAAAGTGTCAAAGGTATTCCCCTCTCATCCGAGCTCCAGCAGAGGATCTGTTGCCTCTTACCAGCCCATGGCCATTTGCCCAGTGGGGATTGGACATCGTGGGTCCTCTTCCCATGGCGACAGGGAAACAAAAATTCCTGCTCGTTGGCACTGACTACTTCACTAAGTGGATAGAGGGGGAAGCTCTGGCGAAAATCACAGAAGCAATGGTGGAGAGGTTTGTCTGGAACAAGATCATCACGCGATTTGGAGTACCATACTCCATCATCTCAGACAACGGATCCCAGTTCGGCAAAAAGTTCAAAGCATTTTGTGCTCAATACGGCGTCAGGAACTACTATTCAACACCAGCTTACCCACAAAGCAACGGGCAAGCAGAAGCTTCAAATAAGACTATCCTTAAAAGTCTTAAGAAAAGATTGGAGAATAAGAAGGGAAAGTGGCCAGACGAGTTTCCAGCTGTACTCTGGGCGTACAGGACCACCCCACGACGATCTACGGGAGAGACGCCATACTCCCTTGCTTATGGCACAGAGGCAGTAATTCCACTGGAGATTGGCTTGCCGACCATCCGCACCACTCTTGTGGAGTCAGGTGGCAACGACAAAGCCTTGGCCGAGCAGCTTGATCTCGCCGAGGAGAAACGGGAGCGTGCACTTATTACACTAGCAGCATATCAGGAACAACTGCGGAGGAGTTACAACAAGAAGGTGCAGCCAAGAGAATTCAAGATTGGAGATCTAGTCCTAAGAAAAGTCTTGGCAAACACCAAAGTATCCTCTGATGGAAAGCTTGGGCCGAACTGGGAAGGCCCTTACAAGATCGTTGGGATTGCTGGCATTGGGGCTTACCGCTTAGCCGACCTGGATGGAGACCCAGTAACACGTGGCCATGGAACATCCTTTCTAGGTGAATACGAGAATTTGTGGTATTACGAACAAAATCACTTTAGAACTTTATCTTTAAAAATAAATGAGATTTAGATTCCTATTTACGAACCAAAAATGTCTCGAATTTAGATTCCTATTGGGGAGCAGAGAGTATGTGTACTTCAAACACTTTAGTTCCTTGATAAGTCCAAGTACGAAAACACTTAGATGTGCAACGAATATTGCCAAAATTTTCCAAGTACGAAAACACTTAGATGTGCAACGAATATTGCCAAGATCGCCTAAGTATGAAAACACTTAGATGGGCAACGAATATTGCCAGAATTTTCTAAGTATGAAGAAACTTAGATTTGCAACGAAGATTGCAAGCTTCAAGTATGAAACTACTTGACATAAAAACGCCTAAGTACGAAAACACTTAGATGTGCAACGAACATTGCCAAAGTTCTCTGAGTATAAAGAAACTCAGATTTGCAACGAATATTGCAACGGATCCTAAAAAACTTGGATGCCTCAGTACGAAGAAATTTAGATGCCCAAGTATGAAGAAACTTAGGTTCGCACAGAGATTCACAACACCTTACTAAGTACGAAAAACACTTAGGATAAAGAAAGTTCAAGTATGAAGACACTTGAAACACCTAGCGCACAGACAAACATAGCACGAATAAGCTTGCAACGACAACTGCACAAAATGTCTTGATAAGAAAAAAAAACACGAAGAAGCTTAGCAAAACAAAGCAAACCAGTATATCAGGCCACATTCGACCGAGCAAGACCGCGCAGGGTCGATAAGAAAAAGTATCAAAGGCATCAAGCCTCTTCACTGCGAGCCCTTGAGCGTCAGTGGCAGGGTTGGGATCAAGATTACCTCCAGCATTGCCCTCAGCAGCATTATCAGCTATGGCTCCTTCTAGAGGGGATTGCTCCGGGAGGGGTTCAGATTGAGCTTCAGGGTTTGAAGGAGTCTGATCAGCAGGTCGATCCTGAATGGCTGCCATCTCGCTCGGCAACTCCATATTAGCCCAGTGAGGAGAAGATTCATCAATACCGAGCTTAGTAAGACAACGCCGCCATGCCATCCCCCAGATGGTATCTTGTACAACCGGCATCTGAGCCTTATAATCCTCTGTGACCTCCAGGACGGTTCGATCATACTCCGCCTCAGCCTTGGCCTCTGCTGCAGTTAGCTGGTCACTCAGACCGTGCTCGACCTCCTCAGACCTTTTTCTTAGATCAGCGTTCTCCCCCTTCAGCACCTCCACCTCAGCTCGGGCTTCTCTTAGGGACTGGGAGTACTCAACATTCTCCTCCTCGGCCTTTTCTGCCCTCCTCTGCTCCTTCTCAAGTTCTTTTTGTGTCTCTTTGGCTCTCTCAAAGCCAGAGGCAGCTTTCTGCATGATCTGCAATTCGTAGGGACACAGATCAGGACGACAAGTATGGAAACCAATTTCTATGAACAGAATAAAGGATAGTGGTCGGACTACATACCTTGGCGCTCGATTGGAAGATAGTTTTCATAAACACATCATAAGAGCTGTTCCTTTCCCGCTCCATGTCATTTGGGAGGAGGGCAGCCCTGGAGACACCATAAGCCACCTCTGTGGAAGAGATCTTATCGAGGACAGAAAGAGGAGTGCCGTTTGGGCGAGCTAGAGCAGGAGCCCAAGGCTGGACTAGAGGTGGGGACTCAGGCAGCTGCTGCCTGGAGCTCTGTTCACCAGTTCTCCTCCTCTGTGGGGAGGGCTGAGCATCTGGGACTTTCAGCTGGCCTCTTATCCCTTTGTCGATCAGTGAGAGAGGTTGCTACCGGTATAGGAGGGGGAGTGGCAATACGAGCATCTGGTGGAGCACGGGAAGCTCCGCCTAGGGTCAGCACGTCGAGCAGGTTGATCGGCTGGCAAGGCATGTCTTCTTGTTCCGGGGACGGAGAGTAACCTAGAGGCTCGTCCGAATTTGCTAGACAAGCGGCCTGCTCGGTTAAAGACCTGACGGCAGCTCGGATGGTCGATCCTTCTCCTTCTTCTTGCCGCAAATGTGACTTGCCGCTGAAGGTCCTCCGGAGCTTGAGACCTTGCTTGTCTTTTTCTAGCTCGGCCCCTGCGAGCGCGAGTCCTTTCCCGGATCAGCTGGTCGGCCTGTGGCGATCAGGGAAGCAGCTGGCGGCCATGGATGTCTCGTTCTGGCCTCTCCGACTCTCCTAATGTTGCCCCAGTAGTGGGGGGTATAATCCAGGAGCAAGTGGGCCGAGCGGCCGAGACCCACGGGGGTTGGTGGAAAACCGTCAAAGTAGAGGGCTTTGGCGATGTCCTCACGATGGAGCTTGCCGTGAATCAGGCGACCACCGTGATTGAGGTTAGCCGCTGCAAAACAACATGCCAAAAGGATGGTCAATTACAGTTCCTAGAAAGACAAGGAATAAACCGAGCTGGGAAAAAAAGACTAACGTAGTCCGCCTGTGACTCTGGGGCAGGCGAGGCCGATTGTCCTCCCCTCGGCATCTCTAGGCTCCCAATTGCCGGAGACTACAAGAAAGTCATCTGCCTCTCCCTTTGAAGAGTTCGGCAGGTCGGTGATGAGCTTCTGGTCAGGATCCCTGGCTTTGAAGTAAAAATTCTTCTCAGCTGTAGGGACTACACTATAGAGATAATGCAGATCCCACCAATCAAGACGGAGGCCGAGAAGCCTATTAAGGGCCACTGTGCCCATGACTACCCTGACAAAATTGGGGCAGAGTTGCCTAGGGTTCAATTGACACCTAAAACAGACCTCACGAAAGAAGGGGTGAAGGGGAAACCTAAGGCCACCCTCCACAATGAAGATCAAGGGGATGTAAATACTGTTTTCATCCTGACCCTCTTCTACTAGGTCCTCGGACCTACCTAGCCGGAATTGTACGTAGGCGGGGATTTCATATTTCCTACGGAATTATGTTATTTTTTCTTGGGTATTTAAGAGAGCCCTATGCCTACCCATCTTCTCTAAGTTAGGGTTTCACTGTTGAAACCCAGGGAAAGAAGTGGAAGATGAACATGACAGAAAAACGAGCGAAATCAGAGAGAACGGAAAATGGAAAGGTCACTTACGTGGGAAGGTGAACCTAAGATGGTACTCTCCGACGAGAACGGAAGACGCTTTCCGACGAAAATCGGAGAAGAGTTTGGCTGCAGAAAGCTTGAAAAACGTTAATGGCAGGAAGAAGTTTTCCCTTTCCCTTTTTTGCTTCTGATAAAGATGAAGTAGAAATGAGAAGGGGAGGAGTTCTCGAGAAAACAAGGGTTTTGGGGGGAGAAAGAATAATCATTATCCGGCCCAAAACCCCATAAAGTAAGGCGTGACGTACGAGAAACGTCACCCCAAGTCGTCCTTTGGGCTTACTTGGTGACCAACGGGTCACTTCGCATTTAATGCGAGGATAACCCTGTTCCCCACGTGAGGGGGAAGCGTGCAAGAGATGCATCAAGGGCCGTTGAAGCTCTGCGCACTACTGATGAATGACAGTAGTGACAGAGCAAGGGAGCAATTGGAGTGGGTAAAATCTGACTACCCTAGAGATAGACATAGCACGTGCCCCAACCAGTCACCACGAGAGGGTGAATAGCTCGGCACCACGTAGGGAGTCCTTAGGCCCTGTGCCGATCTGGTTTGGCTATGAATAAGGCCGGATTAATAAGAGTGAACTACTAAATCAGGACGCACCAATTCGGCGTAAGACATAGGGGGTGTCCCTGGTATGGCCGAACTGGATAGGCAACGTGTATAGCTTGAACAGCATTCTGGAATGCATAACTCAGCTCGGCATTATGGGTTGAGCAATGTACGAGTTAGTCCGAGCTACGTGGAAGCACGGCACCGCCACGCATAGGGCGGCGAAACATTCCAGAATGTTCTACAGCAGCTCCTTATGAGATAAGGAGCAATCCCGTAAAATAAGGGATCAATATGGGAAGTCCTAATGTGACTAGGAGTATGCCCCATATAGGGAAGAATCCTATATGGAGAGAAAGACCTCTTCTAGACGAGATCTAGTAGGATATGGAAGCTCGTCCCTAATAGGAAAGTCCTATTAGGAGAAGGATTCCCTAAAGAAAATAGGAAACAGGGGGCACGAGATGCCTAAATCGATGAACGTCTACACCTATAAATACAAGGCAATAACCATGACAAAAGGTACGCTGTGAATTGCTTTCATATGCATTGAGTAATTTGTGAATCCAAGTACGTGATACTAACTTAGGCGTCGGAGTGCCTTTGCCATCGAGGGGCAAAGGTGCTCTAACCCTTTCTTTGCCTTGCAGATTTAGGGTCGAATCAAGACAACACGTGATCCAGAGTCTGTGTGGATTTACTCCCCCTACAGTACGGTACAAAGGTGATGTTACAAAACATATGCAGTAGTATGTACTCTTTTAAGTATGTACTAATAAATAGATCAATTTGCATTTACAGACTTACATTACAAAGGATAGTCATACTACAATATTGAGCACAAAAGTTGAACCAGGTCATCTTCCTCGGTGTGGCCTGGCAAGTGGATGATATCACTTTATGGTGGGATCCACACCATTTCTACCAATATGAGAGAGGATAAGATTCACCTTCTTTTAAGAAGGGTGAACAAAATTTCACTCTCAAAGAACGCCGAAGAACCCACAAAAAGGAAGAAGTCAAAGCGGTCAAGAATAATAATTCATTTGTTCACGTTACTTTACATGGGAATTACATATCATTCTCGGCAGGGAAGTCCCAAATAAAAGTGAATGCATCTAAATACTTAGACTATTACAAACTAACTTTGAATTCTAGATTTAACTAAAAGATCAACTGAGAATCTCCTTTGAACCGAGCATCAAGCCGAATCCTCTCTTCTCTTGGCCGTCCGGGATACCAACACCGAGTAATCTGAGTTGAGAGAGGGGAAGGAAATAAATCGGGAAGATCACTCCCCGACCAGGAAAGGGTGGCGTCAAACCCTATTGATTGTAACCATCCCGCTCCTAGTACATAGTACTGGACTCCTTGAATCTTCTTCAAGATAATCATGGGAAAGAAGAAGTTCATCCCGTGACTATACTTGGTGCGATCGATTCACTCCATGACTATACTTAGCACAATCAATAGGACAAAACACTCGAAAATCCACACACCAACACATGAAACTCTGCCGCTTGAAGCTCATCTAAGAACTGCAAGAGCCTAAAAAGGAGCATGACCAAACGAGACGTGTATCAAGCCATCCCCAATGAGGAACTCGGAGAAACCCGCAAGCCCACCTCGAATCCAATGGAAGTGAAAGGAGCAAGTAGAAATTGTGATCTGATTGAACAATCCACAAGATATTTATAGGAGGACGAGGAAATCCCACTCATGTGCGTGAAGAATGAGAAGGGTAAGAAATGCATGACGTGACAAATCTCTAACTGACTGAGGGATCATAAGTACATCACTAGGTGGAATGGTGTCACGTCAAATCACGACACAGAGGGACCCCCGATGGCAGAGAAGGAAAGAAGCTTGGTCATATCCGCGATCGGGAGTCTTTACTCGGGAAAGCGCCCGATAGCCATAACACGACGATGAAAGAACTCACAACCAAGGAGGTAATAACTTTCCAAAGAAGCATCATGGGAACACCAATAAATAGGAAGGAGGATTCATGAACAAGTAACTAAGCACACTGTGGGAGGCGCTTCACCGGAGTTACCCTCTTAATCCTTCTCACCTGGTTTTAGGAGATGATGTGATGGCTAAACTTGGCTTGAACCCTTAGTGTTGGCCTGAAAAGAAAACCTGCACACCGAACACCCGCGTTAGTCTCTAGCCCAGACGGTCGTGGTCCGGGAAGACACTCCGACGATCAAGTAAATGACAGGAGGAGGAGACGTAAGCTGGAACATTTAGAGAAAAGAAGAGTTTTGCGTGTGAAGAGTTTTCTGGAGAGTGCGTGATGGTGTCAAAAATTCCATCTAGAGGGAGGTAGGAGAGTCCCCCTTTTATAAGCGAGGGGTTACTTGCTCACCAAGTCCCTCATGTGCCTCATGCGCCCCGTCTGTACCTGACACTCCATGTGGTCAGGTCAGAATGTCTTGGGCAGACCCACTGCTTCGACTTACGTCATGCCTGTTACACCTAGTAGAGGTCAATTGGTTTGGGAGGACTCCCTAGTCCATCACGTGGTCTTGCAGGTAAAGCAAGCTGACTCGTTGACTAACGTATGTCAAGCACGCCTCATTTTGAGCTGTAAGGAGTGAGTCGACTGGACGAGGCCGAGTTCCCCGACACCCACAGGTTTGGGGAACCTTCGACATGGCAATGGGCAAAACAATTATTTACGAGCGAGAATCCCTACCAATCGGTCCAAGTGCGATCTCTTGGGAAGTCCTGCCAACAGCTCAAGGGTTGCTTCGGTACAATGCCGGGGATATGACACCGAAGACAATCACATCAAGCCACCGGTTCGGGGGCATGAAGGACACATATCAAGGAATTCGTCACACCTGGTGCTAAGTGGAACAATGCCGAGGCCACCTTCTGTTTGGCGGGGTTGACAGGGTTCATCCCCCATTTATAACTTGTTCTTTGGGGGTCACGACTCCCCTGCACACCTTTGTACAGTTGAATGAACCTTGGCTAATCCAACCGCTACACACACTTTTACACTTCTACTTCATAAAAGAAAACAATCTCTTCCTTAAGTGAACTAACTTGACCGTCTGAGGGTATTTCCAGTCAAAAACTCCCGAACCGGAATACCTCTAACGGATTTCTTTGGTTGAATGTGTGTAGAAGTTCGTCCTTGGACATTGGTCAAAGTGTCTCATCCCCAAAACAGAAGTTCAAGGTGAAACTCCCAAGCAAGAAGGATCTCTGAGATTTTTTGCCCTCACAGTGGACTAATATAAAAGAGGCCACGGTTAAAGATGTTAAGACTTCAACATTACTAGTAATGAAATCTTCTGAATCGATGCTTGCTTTAAGATCTATAGATGCACAGTTATGCATACACACATTCACACAAAAAAACTTTCTATCTCATAGAAACAGGATGGTACAACAAAAAACCAAAAGACAACCCCTGAACTGCACTGCAGGAATTGAATAAGTGGAACTGTTGAAATAAGTTCTTCTATCAAAACTCACATTATGTAAAGTGATTATGGGTATTAATTAGCCATGCGTCATTAACCACCCAATGTTCAGATTGAACGAAGCTCATGAGACCGTCCGAGTGACTCAATTTCATTCACCGTAATAAGGGAAATTCCTACCGTTTTCCATGATGAATAACTATCTGATGCCCAAAAGGAGAGATTGGCCACGGCCCGCTGCGGGTACACTAAGTAAGACTCTACTCTATCATTCAATCGTGACAGCCTGCCTTTCTACAAAGATCCCAATCCCAAGAAAGAAAGTAGGAATATTGGCTTGGTCCATCCCTTCGTGGAGCACTTCCTGCCCCGGAGCGCGGGTATCAACGTCCACCCGGCGACGAGACCAAGGAGTCAAAGCCCGATGCAATTCAAATTCTTAGTCATTCGCTCCCGCCCCGCCCCTCCTTCCCTATTTATTTGGTATTGCTACCGCACCTGTGAGAAGAAAGCAGCTAAGATTCATAGTTTATGTCGCCGATGGTACGATTGGTCCCGATGAATCAAAGAAAGAGCACTCCTCTAGTCGAAAAGAAAGAATCAATGGATAACTACCAAATCCAATGACTTTGATTTGTTTGTACCATTGTGTCATCAATCACTATTGGGTCGGTTGGTGAGTCACCCCAACATCAAGAAAGGTCAAGCATACATGTTTTATGAAATGATCATCGGTCTCATTTATGCTATGTCCTGCATTGTGTTCGTGTGTGTTTATTGAGCTTTCTTCACTTCAGCGCCATGCGCTTTGCTTCCCTTTATAGAAGAGAGAGACCATTGTCTTGAGAGTGAAAAGCAAGCGCAAGAGATAGAAAAGGATGTTGGTATTCATCAAAATAAAATGGGTTTTTAGTTTGTGGTTTTATCAAAATATTCCTTGTGCCTTGAGAAAGCTACTAAAAGAGTTTTGGGTTGTTGGCTACTTGAAAGGGTGCGACCTTTGGTGAAAAGGTACATCCTTTGGTGAAAGGGTGCGAGTCTTGGTGAAAGGGTGTGTTCCTTGGTGAAAGGGTGCAACCTTGGTGAAAGGGTGTGTTCCTTGGTGCGACCTTTGGTGTAAGGCTGTGCCCCTTGATGAAAGGGTTCAACCCCTTGCGAAAAGGTGCGTTGGGTCTATAAATAGAGCCATAGGCACAATCATTTGGCTCACATTCTAGATGCCATTACTCTGCCAAAATACTCTCTAGTTGCTTTCTTGTTTTGTTACTCCGTTACTCTGTAGAAATGGTGTTAACAAAGCCTTGGTTCATTTGATCACAAATTCGATTCGGTATTCTGTCGGTCCTTCGTTTGTGCAGACGCAGGCAAAAGATCATTTGATTGATCGGGCTTCGTTGTATCCTCGAACAGATTCGCTATCAACCCGGTGCACACCAAAAGGTGGGGCGAATACTGTTTTCGGAAAGCGACTCAGTAACGTGCCTCGAAGCAAGTTCTAATAGGTTTCTCCATCAAGGCGTTCAGATTTCTTGAAGACTGCCAGATTTGCACCAACAAAGGATAGTCCCTCGCGCGTTCGCGCGAACTACTATAAAGTGTTGAGATCATTAGATCATTAGTGAAAGAAGGACCAACGACGATCCTATCCTAAAGGAGAAGGAGGAGTAGGAGGAGTCAGTTTTCTTTGAAGGTCGAGGAAGAAATCGTACAATTATGCCATTCGGAAGAAGTCTTCTACAGAGGGAAAGCATGTTATGTGTAAGTGGAGAAGAGGAAAGATCTCCAGAGATTTGCAAAATGTCCCCCCCTCAATCAGTACCTTTTAATACAAAATATAACTTCAATAACCCTGTTCGTTTCCCAGTTTAGTTTTAGTTTTGATGACATCATCATTTCCCTCTTTTCTCTCTCTATCTCTCTCCACTCATTACACCTGATGACATCATCAAAACTAAACTAAACTAACTAACTAAACAAAGCCAATGTAACTCAACACATTTGTCATGTTACAGTTACAACAAATCGAATGAAAATACAATAATATAACTAAAAGATTGGACGGTCAAAGAGTGAAAGTTTCTCCAAAGTTCCCATACCCATCAACCAAACAAATCCTAGCTAGGGAGATTCTGAAGTCTTTTTTTTTTTTTTTTTGCTGAATGGCCGGGCTAGCTTGATTATGAAGTCTATTGCCAGATGTTTTCCATGAAATCAACACAGGTGCAACCTTTGAACCTGCACTTGACACAGCCAACACAAGCACATGACATGCAACCTCTTTTAATTTCAAGCTGGATTACCCAAAAAAAAGAAGAACACATTTGTCATGTTACAGTTACATTTCAGCTCTGCGTTCTTTCCCTGTGCACCTATATAACAGTAAATATTGTTAGACTCGAGAAATAACGTATTGAAAATCGTTAATTAATAATGGATCCATAAAACAAATTTTTATTTCAAAGCCGCGCATAGAAATCTTTTTTGCTTGTGAATCAGATATGGTCTCATGCGAAACTATAACAAAAAATTGCTTTTGCTTAACAATCACAATGTTCCATGCATGATATAGAAGCCATTAATGCAAAAAGTAAGCATCCTACGAAATAATTTAGTAAAAAAAAAAAAAAAAAAATGCATGTTGATACCATGAATAGTTTTATGACAGAAATTATGCAGAAGTACAATAGCGTCGCGAAAACCGAGTTTTCAGAAAATCTAGTTCTTTTAGTAGTCTTGTAAAATTGGTTTTAGCCTAGCTTCCAAGATGACAAAAAAAAATTAAAAAAATAATCGAGCATGCCCGACAAATTCTGCCAGATTAAACCCGCGAAAAGAATGAACTATGCCTCAAAAAGAATTAAAACATAAATTTTGAAGCAGAAATTTGGGGGAGTGAGAGAGATCTCTCCAACCTCAAGTGTTTTTAATCTGGTAGATCACAAATCCGATGACGTCAACGTAGCTGGATGGCTCTGAAGATCTTTATCTTCATCTTCAGCCTCTTCGCCACCTTCAATTTTGCCGGCACAGCTTCTCATTTTTTACGCTAACCAAATGTTTGGTGGTGGGTCTTGTTGCTAAAGGTTGAGGTCTATTTATAAGGGGATTTACAGGTCAACAAAATACTGGAAATGTGTTTTTGTGCAAGACATTTATTAGCATATCCTATATTTGTCTCACAGGGACCACCGCCATTAAAAAAGTGAGGTGTATGTGGAGCTGATACATTTCTGCAAAAACAAAAAAAAATTGGGACATTTACTATCAGGTCTCCCTTGGATCCCATAATTACCATCAGGTCAAGCCCAACTCTGAAAAATTCCCATCAACTTCCCAACCTGTATATAAATGCAAAAATCATAGGGTACCCTTTGAAAGTGCCTAAAATCCTAGGGTACCCTATGAAAGTGCCTAAACCACTAAACCCTATAATATGAAAGTGCACCCTAAACCTAAACTCTAGGGTACCCTACAACTAAGGTACCCTTATGACTAGGTTACCCTACGAGTGAGGTACCCTATGAAAGTGCCTAAAATCCTAGGGTACCTTTCAACTAGGGTACCCTATGAAAGTGCCTAAAATCCTAGGGTACCCTACGACTAGGGTACCCTATGAAAGTGCCTAAAATCCGAGGGTATCCTACTACTACTAGGGTACCCCATGAAAGTGCCTAAAATCCTAGAGTACTCTATGAAAGTGCCTAAACCACTAAAACCCTATAATAGGAAAGTGCACCCTAAACCTAAACTCTAGGGTACCCCTATGACTAGAGTACCCTACGACTAGGGTACCCTATGAAAGTGCCTAAAATCCTAAGGTACTCTATGAAAGTGCCTAAACCACTAAAACCCTATAATAGGAAAGTGCACCCTAAACCTAAACTCCAAAAAAGAGTGACTTACCTTAGTGGTAATTAAAAAAAAAAATGACTTACCTTATTGGTAATTAGACATCTCTTTTCTAGACCTAGATGTAATAATCCCAATTTTTATTTAGGTTCCAAGCGCAATAAATTGTGGAGCGGATACATTTCTAATCGTGGCTTGTACAGATAGCAAAATTGGACAATATATAAGTGAGCAATAAGTACGTATAGATTCATTTCCTTTCTTTGAAGATATTTAACAAGTGGACCCAATGGTATAGTTAATGATAGTCGATTGTGGTGACTTTTCACATGGACATTCAAAAAATATTTTGAACAAATTAAACGTGTCAAGTCATTTGGCCGAGGTAGGATTTCTACAATCTGGTATATGTTAAGCGTATTCAAAACGGTCTACCGTGAGTTGGCTAGTTCTTCTAGAAGAATGCTATGGGGGTCTAGGGTGGACCCGCTATTAGTTGTGTGGAACCCCAAGAAAGCTTGCATATTTATATGATAATTAAATGCAATGGGTCCTAGTATTATTATACCCTTTTAATTTTGAACTATAAATTTGTTGATATGGGTTCCAAATAGCTTGCCTTATTTGATTAGGGAGAGAGATATAACAATATTGTGGGTGCCACACAGGATTTAAATATTTACGGTAAGCTAACTAATTACAATGGGTCCTACTTGATGGGGCCCACGTACCCTAATTAACAAATTAATGATTTAATGGTTTGGAAGTCTATTTTCGATTCCACGAAAGATGATAGAAAATCTTATTCCCGCTTTTGTTATAGGTATAGATCAATAAAAGGTGAGGGGCAAACTCAGCCGAGTTCTTCTGTTTAGTTTTAGCTTAGAAATTGTTTTCCAAAGAACCAAAAAATATGTACTATATCAAAGAAATCGGTAAGTCAAATATTGATATAGAACTAGTTATACCAATTTTCTCAAGGCGAAGACCGCTTTGATATAGAATTGTAGATGAAAATGTAACTTATTGGTCGATGATACGATTACAAAATTGAAATGGCGTACCCGTAGGACAAACAATGATGTTTGTAATTTTCATTCTTAATTAGATCTTCTTTTTTTTTAAGTTCAGGCTTTTCATAGGAATTTTAGTAAGCTATTCAGAATCCTATCGCTCCTCTCCCTCCTCTGCTGGGCGACCCCCACCTCTCCACCTTGCCATCACGCGCCAAAGTTTTATTCCAGTGGTGTAGGCAAAGGGTCGGGGACCACTTTTTGGGGTAAGTAGGCCCCGTGGACCAAGGCTAGGGGCAGTGGAGTAGGGTTAGTTGCCATGTGATGGATCCCAGGATTCACCGCGACGATTGCCCTCCTCTCTCTTGTGGTAGTTGTGATGGTATAGACAAGCAGCATAGATGAATGCATCGAGTCATTTCCTCCCCGGCCTTCATAAACTCCGTGCTCCAATACACTATGTAATGGCCTATTTGGGTTGAAGGGGTAGCACACGAAGTGTAACCTTAGACTATATAGTTGTTGTTGTTGTTATTATTGTAGTTTCTGCCAGTGTAGAAATACATACGTCAATACGATTTGATATTGATAATGCCAAAGATCTTAAAGCACAAGGTATATATATATATCTGTAAATGGAATCAGATTTCTTACTTTGGGAGTGGTTAGATATTAGGTAAATGAAATGCAATGAACAACAACCATGTCCTTCAACAGTCCAGTTCAAATACGATGACTATGAGGTAGGTGCAACCATCCATATCATGGCCCCCAATGCACAACAAAGACTTGCCCCTATCTGATACCAAATATGTGTACGTTGTTGCTTTGTGCCGCCATTCTGAGAGAGAGAGAGAGAGAGAGAGAGAGAGAGAGAGAGAGAGAGAGAGAGAGAGAGGATCAGTTTTACTAAAAATATAGCGAAAGAATGATACAATACTCTAACATGATATTGAAGGGCCAGTTTGAGAAGACAGTGGTCAATAGCACAATTTGTCTAGAACTTCATTGACCATCACAGACCAAAACTTAAAATGCACTTGCCTCACATGCATTATACCCTAAAAGAAGCGTGACACACCTATTCTGAGTGCAAATCAAACATCATTAATGCAAATTCCATATTTTGATTCGTTTATGATTAATGAGTACATGAATACATATGTGTAGGGAGAGCGCATTAAATTTGTCTTCTTCCTTTTCTTGCAAGTTAGATTCAAAATATAAAGAGCTTATTAGAATTACTTTCTTTATAAGATCTTTATATGAGAGAGAAATAATTAGCCATGAAAGTAGGTGTATGTGCATATATTCATGCTAATAGCACATTAAAATTTGAACTTATAGCAACTAAGAACATGCACAAGTCTATGGATGCAGATGGAACGGGTATGACGAAGGCCCCTATCCCACCCCGTCGAGTCTAGGGAACCTTGTCCATGCTAAGGCCCATGCCCATACCCATGCCCTCAACCACAAGGTGAAAGCCCACTGCATCTCGTTAGCCTAGCTAAAATAACACTATGAACTTATCAAGTCAGAAAAAACCAATGAAAAGAGAATTAGGAATGGACGGCACATCGGGAATGGAAAATTTGTGGCATATAACATCTAACGAGGGACAAAACAGACATGATTTTAACAATTTTTCTGAAAAGTAAGAAAATTCCATAAATGTTAGCATACTAAACACATATGCAAACATAACACATACACATATAGAAGTAGAAATTGATCTGGATCTTAAACTAACCTCGGTAAAGCATGGAACAAGTTTTTAGTTAGAGAGACATGGATATCTGTATGCTTGTGTGAGCGTATGCACACATAGAGAGCCCAATTTGTTAGATCATCAATTTTCAAAGAGATACTTGCAAACCTACCAAACCCGTGGTTATAACCTATCAATCTGAGGTAACCTCGTGTGGTGCTTTGGAAGGTGCTTCAATTACAAGAAAGAGCACTTGAGAGACAATAACGGGAAGAGTATAGAGAAAGAAGAGAGAGGTGGTTCAAAAGATGAAATTAGTGGCAAAAGATGGAAAATGGATGAAGGATATATAGGGGGAGGCAGCATTAGCCGCCACAAGGACACGAAAAGATGCATAAAACCCTAGTTAGATATCATCTACCCTTTATATGATGGACATTATTGGAAATGAATTATTTCCTAAAGGGTGGTTGAGTGATTTTGTAATGCCCCACATTTTGGGAAAAGCGTTATGGATTATTATTACAATTTAAAGTCGGTCTTAAACAGTAATTGTAACGCCCCGAATTTCAAAAGCATTATTTTAAAATATTTATTAAAATAAAAGATCCATTTAATTAAAACGAGTTTCACTTATTACACTACAAAAATAACATAAGTATTTTACTTCGGTTACAAACATAAACCGTACTTTATTGGAAATTTAAATTACATTATTCCAACATAAAAATAAGGAGACTCTAGGCTTCTAAAGATTCAGATTCAGATCCTGATTCCGGTTCTCCTCCTGCATCTGATCATCATTCTGACCCTCTTGCTGATAGATAAATTCTCCGCCATCTTCCTCGATACCTGGCGTGATATGCCAAGGCAAAAATAGCACCATGAGTGATAAATCACCCAGTAGCTAACTCTTATGCCCACTAATCCTTACATTACAGTTAAGCATAGAACATATATATGATTGAAAAGCAGTACATAAATGGAAATCAAGTATCTGATTTCATTATCTAGCCTTTAACTTATGTTTCATCTATGTTCTCAACCGAGAGAACATCCTCCCAATTTAACCACCAAAATTATAACTGTCCGTGATTCAACTCCATCCTTGTTGCCGTAACCCGGGGCATCGATAAACGGTCTAAGTTATTTACTTAGGAAGGTTCATTGACCCTTGCAAGGACGAATCCCCCAGGGACTAACCGTACCACTGGGCCCACGAGGAACTAACCGTAACCTCGGGAGTATATAGTCCATAACCTGGATCTATAATACAACATCATCTTTAATTACCTTATTCATAAGGAGGAATCACGCAACGTCATAACTCAGGGTTTCGATCCATAACAATATCACCGTCAATCTCTTACTCCCAAATTAGGACCATCTCGGGATAACCTCCCATCTCGGTCTCGGGATAACCTCCCATCACACATCAATTCCAATTTCCTTTCCTTAACAACGTCTAGGTGAATCTCTAAAATCGCAATCCAACCCGGGAACCTAATTGTCCAATCTAACATTCACAATAATAATAACTGAATAGCAGAGCAAAGCGATAATGATAAATGTAAGAGAAAGCAATTCACATAAAATATTCAAATCTTATCCTTATGACTTTTGAGTATGTCAAACTTAGCATGTAAGTTCATTTAATCAATTCTTTTATAAACCGAAAAACACAGATTATGCACACTTTAGTATTTAGCCAACTACACGACCCAAATGTATTCCGATTGTTATAAAATTATACCACAGAGTCATTTAGAAAGATAGGATCAACTTGTCTCAAGAACATATTTCCAAATTCTAATTTTAAGCTCACGCAAATTACTCTTGAACATAAGCTGTCCAGTTTTGACTCGAGATGGAAATTGAATTATTTAGGAACTCAAAAGATTAAATTAAAAGCTATAAAAATTGGTACACGTTCTAAACATCACACTTGACTTCCTGTAGGAACAGAATTGAAAAATAAAATGTTTAAGGGTTCCAATAAATTGATAAACTTCGACAAGATAACTATGTAAGACATATTTCGGTTTTCACAAAACGGTTCTCAAAACCATATCAAAACATCTCCAAATTTCATGAAACTTAACAGATTTATAAATTAGGAAGTTATGAACAATATTTGTAGAGAACAATTTTACTAAAAATGAGATTAAGTTAGATAAACACGCCTTCTAATTTTTCCCGTCCAGATTCGCCATTGCTTACTAAAATCGATTTTTCTGGAGTTCTATAAATCCGATTAAAGCGATTCCAGAAACGTTTTAAAGATAATAAGTATATCTACAATTTGACATAAGATTCAACACAATCGGAGGTACATAGTATTTTATAACATTTTCCCAAGTAGACTGATCTGTTTGACATCAAGACAGATTATACACTTGAGTTTATTAACTTATTTTTATGGATCGTAAACATATCTCGCACATCAATCGAGCATTAAAAACAGGCCTATATTACGCATGATATATGTAGGGAGAGTGGAATAAGAGTCTACGCTACCTCTCCTCCGAAGTTCTAGCACAAAACGGAGTAAAAATAGAGTTGGGTCGACGGCTAAGTTGCACGGCAATGGAGCTCCACCGGTGGCTAGTTCGGGTGAGTTTTTGGGAAGTTTTGGGTAGGTTTCGGGATTTTTAACAGCTGAACCTGGTTCTGTGTTTACAGCTGCCTCTGGACTGGTTTTTGTGTAGTTTTCGGAAGCTACAAGGGGCTGGTAATGGTAGTCAATATGTGGGAGCATAAACACTTGTTATAGTCCAATATTCAAACCCAAAGTTTGTCTCTCTCTTTTTTTTTTCTTTTCTGCGTGAACTCTCTCTATCTCTTTCTCTACCAAAAATGGGAAGGCAAGGAGGAATTAGGTTTGTCTAAATAAGGAAAGACAGATTGGTAGGAGCTTGGTGGGGAAAAGTCCACGTAGGGAGATTAAAAAGGAAAGAAGGAGAGGGTTTGAAAGTTTAGGGACAGTTGGGTTTCAAACCCAAACTCTTTATTTTTTTTTCCTCATGCTTTAACTCTTTGTCTCTCTGCCGACATAGGAAATAGGTAAGGCATAAATGGGTTTGTTTTTATAGGACCCATGGCTTGCTAATAATTTTGCTGGGGAAGAATCCACATGAGAGTGTTGGTTTTGGGGGTTGGAGGAGTGGGGAGCATGCATGTATGTGTAGGTGTGTATATGCATATAACATGTGAGCAAATAAAAATATATATATATTCAAAACTTTGCTAGTATAATAAATCAAATAATCCTATTTTTTTTTATTATTAAAAATTGAATTATTACAGTAATAATAATAACCAAAAATACATATAGGTGATCTATCATTCACAGATTACAAAAAGGTAGACGGGGTGGACTCGATGGCTTCGTACATTCCTTGATCTAGTCGTGCTCCATGTCGGCAGCTCCTCCGGCGCTATATTATTCCTCCTATTTGTCGACATAGTTTCACATAACACGTCGGAGTCGCGAAGCAACATCGTTATATTATGTCAGGGTTACACAAGTGCAACACCATGAGCGATGACGCTCAATAGATACACTACCCCAACATTAAACTAGCAATTCTAGAACAATAAAGTTAGCAGGTAAATAGTTGAAAATCATTTATCAAAACAGTAAGTTCATGCGTGTCAATGCATCAGTATCAAATCAAATTAGAGTGTAGCTTCAATGAAATCAGTATCCCGTTTCTTTTCAAATCAGAGTGCAGTATCATTATCTCGTAACAGTTCGTGTAATAGAATTCTTCTTCAAATTTCATTAAGTTGCTGGCCCGTTCTACTTCCCCTTTCTAACAGTCACCAACTAACTGTCTTACACCACTCGAAAGTTATTGGCCCATTCTACAACCCCGTTCTAACGGTCATCAACCTTTTCGTTCGAAGTCCCGGCTACCGATATCACCGTCGAGCCAACATAGCCTTTAAACCACTCTGATCCAAATCCCAACTTGACATAACCTTCCACCGTGTAATTCACCCCTACAATTCCCAAATGTGTGCAATCGAGGTTGGTTAGTTTAGTCAATAATTTTGGCATCCGTAGCTGACCCAGAATTTATACAGAGTTGGGGTACATAACCCCAAGAAAATATTAGAATTAAACACAATCATGTAAAAATAGTAAATACCCATCAGAGCGAAAAAAAAAAGTATACAAATGAAAGACTAATTGACCAACAATTGAAAGATATATCAAGAGCCCTTACTTTTTTGTTAAAATAAATAAATAAATAAATAAATAAATATATATATATATATATATATATAGAGTCCTTATCTAGTCCGGGATCCCGGATCCGGGATTCATAGTTCCGGATCAAATTTTCACGATCCGAACCGTCCAATGTGTTCAAAAGGTGTTTTCCAAGGTCCACGCGGGAAATCTTCAAAAAAAAATACCGGAAAGGGCTTGATCCAAGCATTTTTTCATAAAACTGTATATATATAGTTTTTGTGAAAAAATGCTTGGATCAAGCCCTTTCCGGTATTTTTTTTTGAAGATTTCCCGCATGGACCTTGGAAAACACCTTTTAAACACATTGGACGGATCGGATTTTGCAAAAACAATTTTTAAAAGCCTCAAAACACCGAAAAAGCTTCAATCCGGGATCCTTGACAGGATCACCGGTGTATATATATATATATATATATATATATATATATATATATATATATATATATAGGGGCTGGTTCCCCTCACTTAAAAAAACACACGATTTTGTTCCGGGCCCCACTGTGATGTTCTGAACCGTTGATCTTGTTTAAATGAGTAAAATAAGGAGTCCTGCAAAAATTCAACTTAATCGGATATCGGTAAGTTCTTGATCCAAATAGTTTTGCAAAAACTGTGACAGAAACTAGTGTTTTTAAAATCATTTGGATCAAGCACTTACCGATATCAGATTGAGTTGAAATTTTGCAGGACCTTTTATTTTACTCATTTAAACATGATCAACAGTTCAGAACATCACAAGGGGGCCTGAAAGAGTGTTGTGTTTTTTTATGTGTTTTTTTAAGTGTGAGGGAAACCTATATATATATATATATATATATATATATATATATATATATACACAGAGGATCCAGTCAGGACTCCCTGACTTTGTTAAAATACGGACCTCCCCTCTCCCGGCCAAATGATCGGGATCCGAACCGTTGGATGTGTTTAAAATGTGTTTTCAAGGGCCTACGCAAAAATTCGGCAAAAAAAAATGATCGGGAAGGGCATCATCCGAGCAGTTTTTCATGATATATATATATACACCAAACTTCCGATCCAAACTCCCGCAACTTATTAAGTTCCGGACCTCCACTTTTCGGACCAAATTTTGATGATCTGAACCGTTAGATGTGTTTAAAACGTGTTTTTAACGTCCCCCGCGAGGATTTGGCAAAAAAAAATACCCGGAAGGGCTTGATCGGAGCAGTTTTTCATATCGCGGGGGACGTTAAAAACACGTTTTAAACCCATCTAATGGTTCGGATCGTCGAAATTTGGTCCGGAAAGTGAGGTCCGGACGGTAGGTCCGCATTTTGTGGTTTGGATAGGAAGCTTACTCTATATATATATATATATATATATATATATATATATATACACCGGCGATCCTGTCAAGGATCCCGGATTTCCCGGATTGAAGGGTTTTTCGGTGTTTTGATGCTTTTAAAAATTGTTTTTGGGGACTCAATGTCTTCAAAAGGTGTTTTCCAAGGTCCACGCTGAAATCTTCAAAAAAATACCGGGAAGGGCTTGATCCAAATATTTTTGCGAAAATCCTGATCAAGCCCTTCCCGGTATTTTTTTGAAGATTTTCCGCGTGAATGGAAAACACCTTCTGAACACATTGGACGGATCGGATTCAAAAAAATATCGGGAAGTGGAGTCCCGGAAGGGACTTGACTAGAACCTAGGACTAAAATATATATATATGCGGGGCACTTCTAGTCGGACTCGGATTTTTGGACCTCGGTGATCCAAATATTTTTTTGACAATCCGATCCGCCCAATGTTCCCAGAATGTGTTTTCAAGGGTCGCGGAAATCTTCAAAAAAAAATACGGGAAGGCTTGATCCAGCGTTTTCGCAAAAAATATATATACGAACTGCTTGGATCAAGCCCTTCCCGGTATTTGTTTTTGAAGATTTCCCGCTTGGACCCTTGAAAACACCTTGTGAACACATTGGACGGCTCGGATTTTCCAAAAATAATTTGCAACACAAAAAAAATCATTTTTTCCTTATTTACGGGAGGTGTGGACTAGAAAATCCAGCTTATATAAGCTATATTCTATTTAGCCACATACAATTTAACGATTAATATGCACCATCCAATCATAAGCGCTCATCTGGGCACACAGAGGGACGGAAAGAGACATAGAGAAGCTGTCACGCCCTAAAGTCATGCATACAACATACGCACTTCATGCACTCCACTTCGTTTTAGCAAATATTAATTTTTATCACATTTTATTAATTGAAAACTCACCCTCAGTAAATATCTAACAACTATATTTGGTTGATGAAAGATGATGCTTAGGATTCCAAAAAAAATAAAATAGCTAGATTATAGAGTCCAATTTTTAGAAATTCTAAACGGCAAATTTGAGGAAATAGTTTTCTAGTATCTTATCGTTACTTCATATTTTCTCTTGCTTGACTTGGGGGCCAAGAGCGAAATTTTGAGTTAGATTTGCCACCTTGACAAGAAATTTTTATTTTTTTTGCTAGGCAAAAGAAATTTTATTAATCTTTGGAAAGATTAAAAAGGAACAAGGGCAAACAAGGGAACCCAAGACCCAAGAAAGATGTTGGTAAGTTACCAACAAAAAGAAAAAGAACTGCTCAACACACTACAACACCACCGAAGAAGACACAACACAAAGCCCAAGTCCTAACAAAACTGTAACCCCTACAAAGCACCCCAACAAAGAGCAAAGCACCAAGCAAACTAACAACTGGCCAAGCAGACCCAACTCCAGAAGCAAAAACCAAACGAAAGCCAGCGAGAACAACCCAAAAACGCTCCTGCAGAAAATACAAACTGTTCATATCTTTCAATTTATAAAAATATACACCAATCTTGACTGACTTATTGTAGTGCTATACGGTACCTAATCAGACACACGCAAACCACACACACACACACACATAAACACAGAGTATTTACGTCCACGGGGGCAGCAGATTCACTATAATTGTAGGAGGATTACAATCACACTCAACTCACAATTACAGCCTCTCAATCACTCGTGTATCTCTCTGTTTCTTGCTCACTCCAACTGATGATGAATACACAGCCCAAAGGGCTCCTTAAATACACAGAGAAGAGGAGGAGTGCACCGGCTATCATAGGTGAAAATCCACTGTGCATTATTGATCCATTATCACTCCCACTTGGAGGATAATTCTCCACTGCTGTTTCCCACTATGTAGTGGATGGAGCCACACCTCCATTATCAACACTTATGTCATGATAAATAGGTTTAATAGGTTTCCGGTTAGGTTGCGCAAATCTCGACCTGAACTTGACAAATAACTATCGAGCAACCAACGGTTTTAAGTTTGGAACATTTGGTCTCTGTGAAATTTGATATCGCGATCTCTTGAGAAGCAAGCTTGTCGTCAGTATGCTTTGGCCACGAAGGTAACGACTTCTGTGCGCGGAGGTTTTTTGTTTCGATGACGAGGGAGTCAAAAGCCTCATCAGAGAAGATTGTTTTTGCACTACGATCATTAGTTTTGTGTAAAACATTCATGGAATTATACAAACAAGTCTTCATTGATCTACCAAGCAGATTCATCAAGAAAAAAAAACGAGGAGAAACTATAAGTGGAACAAACGACGAACAGAGGCATATATATCTTAATAATGTGGACATTGTTTCTTCCCCAATCTCTGAAGATTCTGTACAAGTCCATGACAATTCAAACAAAATTATTACATAACGAATCTTCTTACCCTTATCAAGTACAAAAACAAATCCGAGTATGTGTTGAGATTTTTGGTATGCAGGTTGAAAAGGTGGTTCAGTAAAAATGAGATCCAATCTTGGCCGCCATTTCATTGTTCGATGGAATCCCAGGCAATCTTCACGAGGACTGAGATCAATTTTTTTTTTTTTTGGGTAAGGTAATTCAGTAAGAAAACCAACCAAAAACATCGACTAAATAGCTTTGGATTTGTTAGATTTGCAATCAAGGAGGATGTTTTCACAGCCATATCCAAAACTAATGGCTTCTGGTTTTGGAATTAGGTTTCAGGCGAAAAGTGATGTTTTGCAGGGTAGAGTTTCTAATGGACATTGGGTGGAATCCAAAAAGGACTGGAATAATGGAAGATCAGAACATCCGAAAAGTAATAAGGAGGTTTGGAAGCAGTAAGAAAGGAGTAATCTCTTGAACAATAAACGAAAAGGAGCTCAGATTGGTACTTCCTTCCTGGATGCCAATGATAAAGGTCAGTACAAAGCAAACTCAAGAATCTCTATCAAGGCAAAGCAAGTGGGAAATGAGTGGCTATACAGGAGCATCATTGCTATATTGTCACCATATCGTTCCATTATTTATGCTCAAGATCACCTTAAGAACCTTGGTTTTATTGATATTGAAGTCAAGCCCATGGATAAGGTAATCTTAACCTTCAAGAGTATTGAAGATAGAGATGTTAGGATTTTTGCAACCCCACAACACCCCTTCGGATCTTGGAAACAATGAATCACAGAACAGAAAATCAAGTAATCGTGCGTAATGGAAAAACAAAAAAGTAAACGAGAAACAAATATACTTGGAAAACCTCAACGCGAGGAAAAACCACGGGAGCCACACCAGTCCACTATGAAATCGAAATCAAGAGTACAAGTCTTCTCGCCATCTCTCTGAGATCTACGTTTTCTCTCGCCTCTCTCTCTGTTTTTCTCTGAAAAATTGATAACCCTAATTACACACTAACAGTGAAATAATTAGGTCGGGCCTATAGCCAAAATTACACACCGAGGTCCCTCAAATATCGTTTTCGCTGCGGGACACTCGTGTCCCGTGGGGCTCCCGCCCCCACCCCCCGACACTGCTGAAGGTTGTCTGCACCCCAACAAGAGATTCTCTTTTGAATGGGGGAAAGTTTTCATGGCTCAAAGAATGCTTCAAAGAGGTTAAAAAATGGGAAGAAAATGTATCTTCTTCCAACTCCAGATTGGTTTGGCTAAACTGTTATGGCGTCCCCCTTCATCTCTGGAATTTAGATACATTTTCCAGATTGGGCTCACTATGGGGAGATATTATTACGATAAGTGATGACACAACAAAAGGTCTCTCATTCACAGTTGGTAAGGTTCTTATTTCTACTGAGTGTATGGAAATTATTAATCAGGTTGTGGATGTAGAAAATAAATATAAGTCCTTTCAAGTTCGAATCGTTGAGGAGCAAATGGTTGTCAACACTTTCTTAAGAGCTGATTGTAACTGCCCTGGTTGCAATGCTAAAATTTCCGTTGATCAGGCCCAACTTAAGGAATGTGAAGTTAGTGAGAGGGCAGCTCACAATTTGGATAGAGTGGAAAATGAATGTAATGTTGGAAAGATACAATTATCAAATTTCTAAGGAAGAATATGTCTCGAGCCAAGTTGAGGAAAGGTTACAAATTGAAAAAGTGGTTGAGAAAGTGACAGTAAATACGGTTAGGTGTGATACAAGGAATATGGGTGCCTTGCAAAAGGAACTATGAGCACACACAACATTGATGACAAGCCTGCTATTAGTGATTCCATTAGCTCCTCTTCGGATATAGAGGCATCAATTGTGGTAAAAGTGATCTATACTGACACCTTAAATGTGGATGGACCCAATCAAAATTCTTTGGGAGTTGAAAACTCAATTATGGAAAGCAATTGGTGCTGGATAGCTTTGGAGGCTTATCATCGGATACCCAACCTCTTAACTTCAGTCCTAATTGCCTTGAAGTTCAAGAGAAATGTTCTAGTAATGGGCTGAATATTGAAGAAAGCTTACTCCATGCTGTTTCAAGGAAAGAAGAAGCTGAATTTACATATGAGGAGCTCGATAATAATGACAATGTAATCAACGAGGAAGATCAGAATCAAGTTGATGTTAATCATGTCCCCATCCAAGCTGCAATTAAAGGAATTAAAGGGAAAAGCATCAATGATATTCTGGGATACTCAAAAGTAGAGAAAGGAGGCCATATCAAAGGGAGAAGGAATAAAAACAAGTGTGTAGTGTTGAGATCTGCAGTAGCCTCTGCTGCTTTGTCTGCCTCTTTATTCTCAGAAGGTATTAATAATAGAAATAGAATTTTGTTGACGAAGCAAAAGCAATTTGGGAAGTCGACAAGCTTTTTGGTATACGCTATGATGGCGATGAGGAGGAGGTTGTAAGCAAGATAGCGGAGATGGAAGCTCTTAACAAATCAAGGGCTGATTGTCAACATTAATCTGTCTATAACAAGGATTTTTGTGTGGACAGATTGGTGTTAGATACCTATTTTGCTGGTGTTTGATATACAGAATCAAACCCCAACTAAAAAATATCTTGGATCTGCATTGGTTCTTTGGGTGAAGTCAAAATGGGATCATGGGGTCTATTCAATCATTGACTTTTTTCAGGCTTAAGAGCATTATGGAGGCCGTATAATTTTCTACATCTTTTCAGAAGTTCATTGGAAGTGCTGTGAGGTATTCATTCGGGAGTGGGGGCCTTGGAATGGGTGGTGAGTGGGGTGTTCTATGGGGTGCCATACAGGTTGTGTTTTGGGGTGTTTTGTGAGTTGGTTATCTTTTTGGGGAGCTGGGTCTCTTTCATTTTTTTCTGCTTTTGTTGGGGCAATTGTATTCTATTGGTCAGGCTGTGTTTGTGTTTTGCCGTGGTAATTAGTGTCTATGTTTTGCCGTTGTAGTTAGTGTCTGAGTGTATGGGTTTGTGCTCTGATAATCATTGCTGATCTGTGAAGATATTCCTCTTACTTCTGAATTTTTTGATGTTAAAAACCTCATGGGAATTATGGGAAGTGCATGCTTCATGGCTGGTATGCCTTATAGTTTTCTTGATCGTGTGATAGCCTCATTTCTGGATATTCTGGATGCTGTGGATTTGGTTCTGAAATCTGGTTTTCATTTTTTTTTTGAACGGCGAATTTTTTTATTAATCTTTGGAAACACATTACAAAGATTAAAAGGACCTAAGCACAATGGCATCACAATGGAGCACGAACAACCCAAAATTTTTTGGAGCAATCGTACACCAAGAATCATATGCCAGCTAGGACCCAAGAAGGAAATAACAAAAACCCTTTGGATGGCAAGACACCAGCCAAAATACAACATAAAAGTAATCCCCACCAAAGCCTTCAATAGATTTGCAACCCAACTCAGAAAAACACCTGCTGAAGCACCAAATGATAAGTTGCAGCCGACGACCAACCCCTTGAGAAAAAGCATCAGACCCTTATGAATCAGTAAGAAACCCAACCATCAATCAGATAAGATATGCCCCAAAACACACTCCAAAATGCCTAAACCAAAACACTGCCTCAATCCCGAAAAACAAACCCAAAAATAGCAGACCTAGCCTCATCTTAGCAGACCAATTTCTGATGAAGTTGACTCATGAAATCTGGTTTTCATGAGTCAACTTCATCAGAAATTGGCAAGATAAGTCCATTTACATCAATTGATTTCAGCTGGAAGATTGAAGGTTTGAAGGCTTGTCATATGTGTCTATCTGTCATTCTCTCTTATTCAACATATCTTGTGACGGATTAGCTCCTCTTTAGATGATCATCATCCATTTTGTTGGGTGTATTTGCTGAGGTTTGTATGTTTTTCTAAGGATTGTTTGGGTGTGGTTGGTTGATCTCTTGCCAACCATGTTTGAGGCTTAGTGGCATATGATTTTTGTGAGGGTTCTATGCCCCCCACCTTTTATTTTATCTATTCTATATGGAGCAATAAAGTTTCTTTTTGCCATGCAAAAAAAAAGGGCATGACTGTGAGAGACCTCACAAACACCGAAACACTCACAGAGAGATACTACAGAGGAACACCCAAAACAACATACAAAGGAGCACCCAGATCAGAGACCCCATCGAGATCACTTCTAAGTGCAATCCTTCCATGGCAAGGCCCGCAATTAGCAACGGAGCTGTGCGTAGAAGTAAAAACTCCTAACACTGTCCACATGAAAAACGCAAAGGTTTATCAGTATCAATTTTATATAATTCTATTGTTGATAAAAAAAAAAAAGTAAATAAGTAGAAAGAGGTTTACCCAAAAAATAAAATAAAAATTAAGTAGAAAGAGGGAGAATCAGATATAGCTCCACACCCAACAACTTGTAGATCGCCAATCCGATAACTTCATGGTCTTTTTGCCTTCGTCTATCGTATGATTTGGCTCCATCTATGTTGAATGCATGACTTCTCATCTCAACAGTAAGCAGCTCCTCCTTTTGGCGAGGCTTAACTTGAAACGTGGAATAGAGCCCTTCTTTTATAGCTCTATTCTCGTAAATTTCTTCATGTCTATTCCTAAATTCATTGAAAGTTCAAGGATTCTATTTCATCCCTTTTAATTTTCTTTTTTTTTATTTCTTTTTGTAACAATATTTTCATAAACTCCATCACCCATCCATCTCATAATGGCCTCTTCGGCTTGAGTACTTCCGTTGGCACTCCTTGTAGGTTACAATTGTAGCCCACCAACTGCCATTGATATTGGCATTGTTATTTGCCACGGAGAGAGTGAGAGCAATGTGCAGCCTTAGACTAAATTAAGGTGGTGAAGTGGACTACCACTTAAAAATACACAGGCTCATTTTTAGCTGGATGGCAATGGACTCGGCCATTAAGGACTCCCACTTAAGACTTGTAGACAAACAATACATCATTATGATTTTACAGTGATAATGCCATAGATATTTAAGCACAAGGTATATATCCATAAATGGAATGGGATTTCTTACCTTGGAAGTGGCCGAGATATCAAGTAAATGAAATGTAATGAACAACAATCATGTCCTCTAATAGTCGAGTGCAAATAGGATGACTTGAGGTAGACGCAACTATCCGTATCATGGTCCCATTGCACTACAAAGGCTTGCCCCTATCTACACCAAATAGGTGTTCTTGATGTTGTGTGCCCCATGAGAGAGAGAGAGAGAGAGAGAGAGAGAGAGAGAGAGAGAGAGAGAGAGAGAGAGAGAGAGCATAAATAATAATAAGTAAGAAAAATTTAGCAAAAGAATGATAACATGCTCTATCTTTAGGTTGTAATGACAAAATTAGAAGAGGAAAGTCATTGACCATTACAGGCCATGAGCGCTTAAGTAACACTACCACAGAAAGTAACATAACACACCTACTCTCAGTGCAAATCAAACATCAATGGAGATTCAAATATTTTGTTTCTTTTATGAATATAAGTATATGAATACAAAATACACATGTAGAGAGTGCATTGATTTTATGCATTTTCTCTGTTTCATTTTCTTGTAGGTTAGATTCATAAAAAATAGTATTAACGTGTACTGCGAATCTGTTTGGTATTTTAGTTTAATGGGGTCAGGCCGAGTCAGAAAGATTT
The DNA here is from genome assembly GCA_016920895.1 of Vaccinium myrtillus. Taxonomy (NCBI): domain Eukaryota; kingdom Viridiplantae; phylum Streptophyta; class Magnoliopsida; order Ericales; family Ericaceae; genus Vaccinium; species Vaccinium myrtillus. The sequence goes on from CM029271.1 coordinate 20,749,562, forward strand.
CGATGACTCAAGGTTCATATTAGAGAAAGGAGAGTGAGGGGAAGAGGGGGCAGCCCTCGGCCCGATCATCCAATTTGCACCAACATAATTGCTCTTCCATGTTTTTTTTTGCAAGGCAAAAGAACTTTTATTAATCAATTGCTCTTCCATGTTATGTCTTTTTGCTAAAAGACAGTCCAAAGAAAAGATGGATCTCGTTGTCATACTAGTCCAAATCTATTTCCTTATTTTTTTGAGGAGCGTTGATGCCGTTAAGCAAAGTCATAGCATCTTTTCTCCTGATACGTAGGTACACTAGTCCTCATGCCATTGAGCAAAGGCCTCTTGCTGTCCTTATAATCATATGATTACAAACACGAGGATAGCGAGAGAGATTTACGAGAACAAAGAATATAAGATTTACGTTTTGGCAATAATAATCACAAGGCCTAGGGAGGACCCAAATTAATGGTTGGGTTAGGCAAGCCTTTCTTTGCTTATTTTCCATAAATATTTTACTTATTTTACTCTAGGGGCCGCCACAGTGTTGTGTGGACCAATCATAAAATGTGTGGAACCCAATCAATTTAGAGTGAGTCCCACAAAAATTGAAAATTTATATGCTAATTAGATGCGATGGGTTCCACTATTATCATATTCATTTAACTTTGCCCTAGGGGTCGCCACACACTTGCGTGGGCCATTCATAAAGTGTGTGGAACCCCCCAAATCTGTTGTGAGTCCACAAAAATTGAATATTTATATGCTGATTAAATGAGGTGTGTCCTACTATTACTATACACATTTAATTTTGCTTTAGGGGTCTCCACACACTTGTGTGGACCAATATAAAGTGTGTGGAACCACATCAATCTGTAGCGAGTTCCACAAAAATTGAATATTTGTATGCTAACTAAATGCAGTGGGTCTCACTATTTTTATATTAATTTAATTTTGAATTTTACATTTTTTTTAAGGGTCAAAATAGGCACAACAATATAGTCACCTGGCTTATTTTTTTTGTCTTTATTTGATTTTTTTTCGCGCTTTTAGTTTTACATCAACTTTTTGTGTATTATTGGGAGGAATCAAAAAAGTAAAAAATTATGATCGAAGCTTAAATTTTTTTGAATAAAGAAAAAAAATAAGTAAAAAAGATAGATTTTTACAATTTTTTCAATCTTATTCAAAAATTGAGAGTTCTAATCATAATTTTTTTTTTAAATCTTTTTGGATTCCTTTTATCGAGACGAACTAATAATACACAAAAAATAGATACAAAACTGGTAAATGCAACAAAAAAAAATCCGATAAATACAAAAAAAAAAAGTCAAATTAACTTTTTAAACCAAAACACACCTAAATACAGTGAATCCCACTTGATGGTTCCCCACTTTTCATGAGGCCACGGCTACTTTGATGCTCTGCTTTTCTTTTGAAAGAAAATATTAATTATAAAGCATCAAAATAAGAGATCAGTACTTCCTCGATGCTCAACGACCCAAGGCCATGGCCCCATTGATCCTCCCTTTCATTCATGTTTTTATTTTTGTTTTGTTTTTATTTTTTTTTTCCCCCTCTGCTAGGATTTTCCTTCTTTTTTATCACAGTAACAGGACTTTAAATTAAAGGTACTAATAGCTAGACTGGCCGTTTGACAGCAGCACTTCTTTCCCTTTTTTGGGTCGTACATTGCATGGGTCCCTTCTAGAATTTTTTTTTTTTTTTTGGGTAAATTAGTTTGAAATTAAAAGGGGTTAAGCGAACGTACAGCCTACAAGGGGCATACCCCAGGGAGGACAAAATGAAAAGAAAGAAAAGAAAAGAAAAGAAAAAAAGAAAAAAATGCGTGGTCCCCGACACAACCCGCCGAGGTGGAAAAATGAGTAGCACTGGCACATCCCGCCAGCGTAGGTTTAAATAAGCAAAATGCAATAACTTATCAATAAAAGCTGTCATGATAAACAGGTTACCAGTCCAATGGCAGACCGGGACCTAAACAAAAAATCGAGCAAACAATATTTTGGTCTTATAAAATTCGACCTCGCGATCTCTTGGTAGTAATCCCTATAGAAGAATTTTCCATTTGGGTTCTTTCAATGTGCATCGGCCAACAGAGAGGTAACAATTTTTGTACGCCTGATTTTTTGTTCTTCGATGACAAAGGAGTCTAGGTCCTCTTCATAGAAGATTTTTTTTGCAAGAGGACATCATTATTTTTTTTTTTGACAAACATTCATAGAATATAAAAACAAGACTTCCGCTCTTGTTATTCTTTTATTTTACGGTTTTACCCTAATATACTATTATTTTGTTAAGGAAGAAACATGAATAATATCGCCAATCATAGTAAAACTGAGAAACCAAAAGCACAACAAACAACGAACTGAAGAATATCTCGGCAAAACATGGACGTTGTTCACTCCCAAATCTTTGCTATTTCAAAGATTCTTTACACATCCACGACATGTCAAACCAAATTATTACATAACAAATCTTCGTATCTCTATCCAATTACAAATAAAAATCCGAGTATCTTCTATTTTTAGATTTAGGTATCCATCCTCACATCCCTAGACATATATATGTGCCTATGCTTTAATGAAACCATTGTGAGATTCCAATTAAAAAGGCACATATGTGCAGGTTGATCAAGAGGTGGTTCAGTAAAGAAGAGATCCAATCTTGGCGGCTGTTTCGTTGTTCGATGGAATCCCGGGCAATCATCAACATCTAGCAACGAAGCAGAAGCAGTTCCTAGAAGAAAAACTCTTCACACTGTCCACAAAAAAAAGCACAGGTTTATCAAGTATCAAATTATCAATATACTTCTACTTTCACTGTTGATAAAAAAAAAATAAAGAGAGAGAGAGAGAGAGAGAGAGAGAGAGAGAGAGAGAGAGAGAGAGAGAGAGAGAGAGAGAGAGAGAGAGTTCCATACGTAACATCTGGCAAATTGCTAATCCAATAACTTCAAGAATGGTGTTTTGATGCCTTCATCTCCCTTACTATTCGGCTCCATCTATATATGTTGAATGCACAACTTCTCGTTCAACCGGTGGCAGAGTTGGCTGATTTTTGTGGAGAGCTTGGAACCCTTTTTATAGCTAAAATTTCGTACCATCTTAGGCAGTAATTTCAATTTCTTTCCATTCTTGTTCAAATATTAATTTAATTGGGGACAGTTCGTTACTTTTATGAAGAATCTGCACTGTATGGGCATATTAGGTAAGAAAATTATGAAATGAAGTAATTCTTATATGGGTAATAAATAACAATAAATCCGATTCCTTTCTTTCAAGATATGTTACCCACCATCACTCGATATTGTTTTAATTAAAGACTTCAAAAGATATTGTTTTAATGAATGCCTTCATACCAATATTTTGCACGTGAAATATGTGTAGGCTCCACAAAACATAACGATTATAGCCACTGATGGCATGAAAATATAGCTATAAAAATAAATAAATTAAAAGACAACCAAAAGGGATGAAACAGCTGCCCCAAATCAAGAAATTGTCTCCACTTGAATAGCGGGTCCCCTATACCTGTAAAGACCGAGAAACTCAATGAATATTATGTTGTGAAACCATGGCCCCCAAAATCAAAGAAGGAAGGCATCAGAAAGGTTAGCCAAAGGACGCGTTTCAATTTATGTGCACATTCCTTCTCCAAAATCTAGAGCATCAATAAAGCGCAATAAAGATAAAGAATTAAGATGATAAAACTTAAAACTCATCCCATCCCTAAAACATTATCAACATAGAAAGACTTTGAACATTCATTTGTAGTACGAAGATTACTCAAATAAGAATAATTTTTATGTCAAAATAAAGAGAAGGCACCGCTAAGACTTCCCTTGTACTGATTTTTATTCTAATTCGTTGTGGCGTGTGGGTAACAATCCTTATTCGTCGAGGTTACAATGAGCCATCGGCAATTAATAATTGGACATGTCGTGCTCCAAACAGATTACCCATGTATGTCTAAAGACATCGTACGTGAAAAGAACACCACCACTTAAGGCATGCAAGATGGGCGACTAAGCTAGGGGGAAACAAATGGAGCGTCGTGATTATGCTATATAAATGGCTCTTAAGTCTTAAGTATGAGCGGTCAATGCAGATTCTCCATATATGTTTCCCTTTCTCCATTGGCACACCCTACAAATTCTCTGTCACTCTGGTGTCTGAATCGTGTTTCTAATCATAGTTAGAGAGTATAGATCTTGAACCTAGCACGTTGCGGTTTCTTCCATTCACTAGCCTTGCGATGTATAAGGAAGACAGAGAGAGATGCGCGGTACCAATAGGAGAAAATTTTGTTCAGTAGAATCAAAAGAAATGAACGCAAGAAAGGAAAGGATAAGGAAGCCGTAGAAAGTTAAGGGTTAGATTAAATTCAAATTAATCCACCCCATATTTCCCCCGAGGAAATATTATATAAAATGGACCACCTAGCGAATCAAAATGTCATTGGACATGACTATGTAAATGATTGGTCGATTACAAAACTACTGTAAAATTGTCTACCCCTAGCACATACACAGAGGTTTGTAATTTTCACCTTAATTAGATCTGTTGTTTTTAAGTTTGCAGGCTTTTCTTAGCAAATTTAGTAAGCTATTCAAGATCTCATCGCTCCTCTCCCTCCTCCTCGGCTGCGCAGCCTTTGCCTCCACAACCTTGCCATTACCAAGGTTTTGTTCCGGTGGTGAAGGTGGAGGGACGGGGACAACTTGTTGGGTTACGTCGGCCCCGAGGACCAGGGCTAGTGGCAGTGGAGCAAGGGTAGCAGCCATGTGGTGGAGCAGGTGGTGGATCCCATGATCCACTTCGACGGAGACTGGTCTCCCCTCTCCTATGATAGTTTTGATGGCAATGACAAGCAGTGCAGATGAAGGCCTCGAGTCATATCCTCCCTGGCCTTCATAAACTCCATGCACCCATCCACTACGTAATAGCCTCTTTGGGTTGAGTAGTACTGGTGGCACTCTCTTTAGTTTGCAATTGTAGCCTACCACTTGCCGTTGGCATTGGCATTATTCTTTGCAATGGAGAGATTGAGAGAGAGCGTGTGTGTGAGAGCAAAGTGCAACCTTAGAATAAATTTATAGAAATACACAGGCTTGTTTATGGCTGGATGCAACGGAACCAGCCATTGAGAAATCCCACTCAAGATGTCTAGATAAACAATACATCATTACGATTTGACAATGATAATGCCAATGATGTATAAGCACAATGTTATATATTCATAAACTGATTGTGATTTCTTACCTTGGAAGTGGCCGTGATATCAGGTAAATGAAATGCAATGAACAACAATCATGTCCTCCACCAGTAGAGTGCAAATAGGATGGTTGTGAGGTAGGTGCCACTATCCATATCACGACCTCCAATACATTGTAAAGACTTGCCCCTATCAGACACCAAAGAGCTGTGGGGCCCATTTAGAGAGAGAGAGAGAGAGAGAGAGAGAGAGAGGAATGAAGATCAATCAAAATAAAGGAAGAAAAAATTAGCAAAAGAATGATAGCATATTCAAACTAGATGAGTTAACACTTCAGGTGTAATGACAAAATTACAAGAGGAAGAGGAAAGGGTTAGTGTGAGACAAAGGACAATCACATTTATCTTGAACCTCATTGACCATTACGGACCATAACTTAGACTTTCACTTGCCTCTCATTACCCCAAAAAGTAAATGACACACGTACTCTCAGAGCAAATCAAGCATCAATGCAAATTCAATATTTCGTTTATGAATTATGAATATATGAACACATATATCAAGAGAGAGCATTGAATTATGCATTTTCTCTATTTCTTTTTCTTGTAGGTTAGTTTCAGAATATAAAGAGCATACTAGAATCATAATCTTCACAAGATCTACAAATGAGTGAGAAATGATTAGTTGTGAAAACTAGGTCTTTGTGAATTCCACATCTACACATGCTAATAACACCTTAAAATTCGAACGTACACTGACTAAGCACGTGCACAAGTCTATGGATGCAAATGGAACGGGTATGATGAAGGGTCCCTATCCTACCGCCTCGACTCTAAGGAACCTTGCCCTTTCCCAACCCTACACGCTCAACTGTAAGCTAAAACGACACTATGAACATATTAATTAAGTAAAAAAAAACCAATGAAAAGAGAAATAGGAATATATTACATATCGGGAATTGAAAATTTGTAGCATATAACATCTAACAAGGAACAATACACATGATTTTCAAAATCTCCCCGAAAAATAATGAAATTACCATAAATGTTACCTAACTAAATGCATATACAAACACACACATACGGACATAGTAGTATGAATTGATCTGGATCATAAACTAACCTGAGCAAAGAATATAACAAGTTTGTAGTTAGAGAGACATATATAGATCTGTGTACTTGGGCGCTCACCTTCGCACACAGAGAACCCAATTTGTTATATCATCGATTTTCAAAGAGATATATGAAAATCTGCCAAACCCGTGGACTCAACTTTCAACTTATATGAGGTAACCTCTTGTGGTGCTTTGGAGGGTGTTTCAATTCCAAGGAAGAGAGGTAGTAGGGAGAGAATAACAAGAATTGGAGAGAGGAAGAAGAGAGGGTGGTTCAAAAGATGAAATTGGTTGTAAGGGATGGGAGATGGACGAAGAATTTATAAGGCTAGATGGGGTTGGCCGCCTCAAGAAGGACACGAAAAGATGCAGCAAACCCTAGTTAGGTATCATCTACCTTTTATATGATGGACATTATTGGAATAAGAATAATTTCCAAAAGGGTACTTAAGTAATTTCACGTATATTGGTCACCATCGAGTTAGCATAGCCTTTAAAGTAACCACCCTGGTCCAAATCCAAACTTGACTTAACCTTCCACCGTGTAATTCACCCCTACCTACTTAATGATTCCCAAATGTGTGTCATTAAGGTTAGTTAGATTATTCAATATTAATCCCTAATACATTACTCTGCTCGGAATGTCAAGTTCTCACTCTCACACGCCTTTCCCACATAACAACACAACCTACAGGCATACATATCAAGGATTTAAATATGGGTTTCTACGTAGTGTATAGGTCGCTACGTAGTAGTTTTTCGGACCTCCAATATGGCTACACCCCGCTAGCTACACCCTGCTATACCAGTACCAGGGCTACCTAAAATTCACACCCGCATCTCGGCGACTCCAGCTACGTATCGGTTTTATCAGATTTTTTGCCCGCTACATGGCCGCTCCGGCCGCTACACGACTGCTAGTCTGCTACGGCGGTTAAAATGCTTTGGCACCAAAATTTATATCCCTAGTCACGCTCAATCTACAATTAAGAATACAGTTTACAACAAGTAACACTACTGCAAACCTGTTTTGATTCTTAGGCAACTGACGCACGCTGCAAATTACACACACACACAAGTACCTTTTTGTGTTAACACGCCTTCTCTATGTATCAACAGATACTGCTTAATGATAGCGTTGATGGAAAAGCATAAGGGTATACCTCAGTCCTCATGACTTCATCCCTGTAGTGTTAAAGTCACCGGCAGTGACGCCCTAACGGAATGAGTAAACGGAAATGCCGCGGCGGGAGCGATGGACCGTGGATTACGGGAGGGAAATTAAAAAGAGGGCAAGACTCTTGCCGCAATTGACAGAAAAGGGAAAATTTAATGAGAATCAGTAACTTAATCACGAACTCCTTGAATTTTGATAATAAATTTTAATTAGGCACCTAAAGTTTTATAACCTTATTAGAGAGAACAGAGAGAGCATTTTGTGTGTAGAGTAGAGACTAGAGAGAGAATTGGTCATGTGTCCTTTGGTTTTCGCCTGAAAAATTCCATCTCAGCCTGTGTTTTTGCCATCTTAGCTTACAAAAACGCCACTTGTGTACTTTCCGTTAGTAAATGGATAGAAATTGGCACTGGTTGCCCAATCTAATCATGGCAGATTAGTTCAAGTGTTTAATTGAAATAAAAAGAAATTCCAGGTGTTTATGGGACATTCAGGTGTAAGTAAGTTCATGGGTTTTTTTGAAATCTTCCCGTTTAATAATCCAATCATCGTAATTTTTTGTTTCTCGTCATAGCATCTGTTGGGTTTCAAGTCATGTACGTTTACACCTCCTTTAATTGGTTCAATCTGTTGCACCCGTAGTACCCCTGTGGTTTTAAAAGTTCCAAAAGGATAAGTCATGTCCCAATAATAGCTACAATGGCTGAAAACCATTGGACTTTGAGAGACCGAGATATGGAGTTTTAGATCAGAGTACTGGCTCTTGTACGCAGACTCTGATTAGCTTAGTTCGAGCGACGGTTTCCCAAAGATCTCCAAAGGTGACATTGAGGCGTAGATGTGCAGATCCATTGGGTATACTATTGTGGGAGTAAGATACACGGGTCATCCTTCATCCTCCCACCTTTACGAGTGGAGTCAGGGTCCGATATCGGTGCTGAGCGACTTTTTTGTTTTGTTTTATTTAGGTTTTTGATTTTTTATTCTGTTTTTATATTTCAGACCGATTGTGTCGTTTTCGTATAAAAAATAATATATAAAACGAAACAGTTACTACTACTCAAACGAATAGTGGAAAGTATTCCGAGTATCGCTCCTCAAGGATTAAAAGGCTAAGCTGCAATTATTTGACTTGATTTCTAAATTAATTCAACAAAAAGAGATGATGGTTTGGCTTCCTAAGTTATGAAAGCTAAATTAAAATAAAGAAATTAAAAAGTGAAGAGATTCGATGAGAGAAAAGTCTAGGGTTTCGAATCCAATTGACCCCTTCGTAACCTAGATTTATTGCAATTGAGGATTTTTTTATTCGGATTCACCAGACACTGTTTGGGTTCCCGGGCCCTTGCGATATCTCCTAAAAATATTCGTGTATCATCAAGCGGCATAGATTATCTCCGCCTAGCACGAATCATCTTATGATCCGTCTCTATGGCACGGACCGTTTTGTAGCACAACGCGTCTTACAATAGTATAATCTATCACAGTCAATTACCACAAATTCGATTAAAACCGTTGTGTTAGAAATAATTGATTTTGGATTATATTTTATGAGAAAATTGATTTGCTAAAACAATGTTAAAAATATCTTTTTTATCCAATCATTATCAAATGATTAGCTCCAAGAAAATTGAGTTTCTAAAAAGTTTCATTTGGCTCCAATATATGCATGTGTACAGTAGTGTTCTACTAAATTTTTTTTAACATGGCCCATGAAGAAAAATCTAATAAGTGGTTTTGGTCCAAGGACCTATGTTTCGACCACACTAGATTATTTTCTATCCTTATACAAAATGACACGTTCAATTCTTTCACCCAAAAGCTTTCTTCAAATATTGACTTTGCAGGAGTGCCTACAAGGTAATTATTTTTAATATAGCACCTGGCCCCTCATTGCATTACTAGACCATGTGGGAATTTTTTTTTATTTTCCACAAGCAGATTTGAAACAAATTTGCATGGTCCACAAGCTTTCATATTAGTCAATAAATTGAGTCTTTTAGTTGTTACAATCTGCACTTCTTTTCCTTCCACTCTTGACTATGGAGCTTTGCATTTAAAGCTTTTGAATGTTGCAGAGAAAACTTTTGTCAGATTTGCACCTCAACATTTATATTGAAGTTATGGAGATCTTTCTTTGGCTGAAACAAGATTTGCCTTCAACAGAATTATTCAAACGGTCGAATTTCTTCAGGCTATAAAAATGAAGAGCTCCTGATGATGAAGTACCAAGTTACTCCAAAGCAATATCATTTTCAGAGCAATACACCAGAGCACTTAATTTTCACATATATCTTTTGAGAGCCTTTGAGAGCAAATTTGTATATTTACTCTTTGAGAGAGATTTATTTTTCCACACTACAATTTCTTGTCAGTGTTGTATTGAGAGTTAGAAAAATTCTCAGTGCGCTACTACAGAATTGGGTTTTTGTTTTGTGAGTAATTTTAGAGTTTGGGAGATAAACTCTAGCGGTTCGGCTAACTCCTCGGGAAAGTTAGCATTGTGGTTGTAAGTTTTAATCGGCACCAGAAGTTGGTTGTTGGATTAGTAAAACAGCGACTCCTTAGGCCAGTGGACTAGGCTGAGTAGTGGACAAAGCTCAGACCGAACCACTTTATATATCTCTGTGTGATCTCTCTCTCCCTTAACTCCTTTATATTTTGTTTGTGCAAATTATTTATTTGTTTGCTTTGCCTAGTAATATTTTTATTTGGGCATTATTGTTAGCAACCCTATTCAATTCTTTCAGCAGCCAAAAGCTTTCTTCAAATATTGACTTTGGAGGAGTGCCTACAAGGTAATTATTTTAATATAGCACCTGGCCCCTCATTGCATTACTAGACCATGTGGGAATTTTTTTTTATTTTCCACCGGCAGATTTGAAACAAATTTGCATGGTCCACAAGCTTTCATACTAATCAATAAATTGAGTCTTTTTATTTGATACAATCTGCACTTCTTTTCCTTCCACTCTTGACTATGGAGATTAGCATTTAAAGCTTTTAAATGTTGCAGAGAAAACTTTCGTCAGATTTGCACCTCAACATTTATATTGAAGTTATGGAGATCTTTCTTTGGCTGAAACATGATTTGCCTTCAACGGAATTATTCAAACGGTCGAATTTCTTCAGGCTATAAAAATGAAGAGCTCCTGATGATGAAGTACCAAGCCACTCCAAAGCAATATCATTTTCAGAGCAATACACCAGAGCACTTAATTTTCACATATATCTTTTGAGAGCCTTTGAGAGCAAATTTGTAACGCCCCGAAAATTGGGTACGTTAATAAATAAATTACAAAATTATTTAAATAAAATACCAACTTCATTAAAAAAAATCCAAAGAATACTTAATAAATTTTTTTGCAAAAATTAAAAGTAAACTAACTTATTACAGCTGAAATAAATTGAATTCGAATACTGTCTGAAAAACTTATACATTTATTTAAAAAAAACATTCCAACGGAAATAAAATGACAGAGCCATCTAGCTAATTCTACTGATAAAACCATGGGTCCGCCACTTGATTCTCATCTAGCTGCTCCATCGCCTCACAATCAGCAGGCGGCTCCTCATCTCCTTCTGTACTTGGCGTTGGGGACACCAGGGCCACAAAAGGTAGCACCGTGAGTGGTAAAATTACACTCAGTAGGGCGCCCTAAACCACCCCTTTACTAAAGATATTCATGCAACAAATACACACATAACTGAAATTTTATTTGAATGAAATACTCAGATTTTTATCATCATTACTCAAAGCACATCGATTCTCAAAATTCCACTATTCTCATTCTCATTTCCGACAAATACTTTCCATCACCGGCCTCCATTCACAATATACCTCAGGTGCTCGATCACACAAAGCAAAGCCACCTCGGGGTATATCTCTGTGCAAGGCTCACGATTGATCACACATTGATCAATCTCCATCCGGCATCGGCTCCCACCCACAGTATACTTCCGGCGCCCGATCACACAGCAAAGCTACCTAAAAGTATACACTGCGCATGGCTTATGACCCATACCGGACGCGTCCCAACCCCAAATATCGCGATTATATTCATTCGTCCTTACACACAAAACGTTTCGATCAAACATGCTTAATAAGTGAATTCATGCATCACGTGGGTCATTGTTCACATAAGTCTCACATAACAATTAAATAATCACAAGGTTAAAGAAAAACTTAATACGGCATGTAAAACGAGCAACTTCCTCGATTTGTTAAAAATAGTAAATTAACTCTAAAAATCACGAATTTTTACAGGGATAATATACTTCACAATACGAACAGATAATGTGTTTTACTCGAGTTCCAATTCCTTCGTTAAGATGTTGAAAACGGGTTTTTAAAGTAAATCGTGTTCTGTCTCGTTTTTCCACTACAGCAGAAACGTCGAAAAAATCATACTAAATTCTACGTAACTCGGATTTAGACGAGTTCTACATGGACTCCAATTATTTTTTCGAGATCTGCAACCTTACTGTTTTGAGTTTTCTCTAAAACGGAACAGAAATAATCGAAAAATAGCAGAAACGAAACTGTGCGCAAAATCTCTATTTTCCGACATCATCACTTGTTTACTTCTGCTACCCATACGATAATGATCCGACTTCCAACAATTTAAATTACTTAATTCCACGTACACACAACTATACAGAAAAATATACTAAAGTAAAAGTTAGGTTAAAGGTGTCCTACCTCTCCTCCGACAAACTTAGCACGCTAGCGAAACGGTAGGATCGAAAAATCACAACTTCGAGGAGAAATCTGTACAAAGGCAATTAAATATCCGCGTGAGTAAAAGAAAATATACTCCGCGAGAAAAAGAGAGGAATTTACCAATGTGGAGGAGATATAATCCAAAGGATTATTATTATTTTTTCCCTTTGTGAGAGAAAGAGAGCCAAAGGAAAATAATGAAGAAGGAAGAAGAAAATATTGATTACATGTGGAAGAGAGAATTTCCGAGAAAGTGAGGAAGAGATTTAGGAGTTCTAATTAGTTTAAAATAAGAAGATTAGTGATATGGAAGAGTTCAAGAGGAAATAGGAGACTATAATGATAAGAGAAAGAAAATAAGATAAGGGATAGGGTAGGTTGGGATAATTATGATGGGTTTTTTTTTTAAAATATAAATATATATTTTTTACACTATATAGTTATTCATTAGTTAAGGATAACTTCAAATTATAAATATCTTTTGTTTTGCGAATAAAAAAATGATTAAAAGCCTATTAATATAATTAATAAAAATCGGGCCGTTACAAAATTTGTATATTTACTCTTTGAGAGAGATTTATTTTTCCACACTACAATTTCTTGTCAGTGTTGTATTGAGAGTTAGAAAAATTCTCAGTACGCTACTACAAAATTGGGTTTTGTTCTGTGAGTAATTTTAGAGTTTGGGAGATAAACTCTAGCGGTTCGGCTAACTCCTCGGGAAAGTTAGCATTGTGGTTGTAAGGTTTAATCGGCACCAGAAGCTGGTTGTTGGATTAGTAAAACAGCGACTCCTTAGGCCAGTGGACTAGGATGAGCAGTGGACAAAGCTCAGACCGAACCACTATATATCTCTGTGTGATCTCTCTCTCTCCCTTAACTACTTTATATTTTGTTTGTGCAAATTATTTATTTATTTGCTTTGCCTAGTAATATTTTTATTTGGGCATTATTGTTAGCAACCCTATTCAATTCTTTCAGCAGCCAAAAGCTTTCTTCAAATATTGACTTTGGAGGAGTGACTACAAGGTAATTATTTTTAATATAGCACCTGGCCCCTCATTGCATTACTAGACCATGTGGGAATTGTTTTTTATTTTCCACCAGCATATTTGAAAAAAAATTGCATGATCCACACAAGCTTTCATATTAGTCAATAAATTGAGACTTTTAGTTGATACAATCTGCACTTCTTTTCCTTCCACTCTTGACTATGGAGCTTTGCATTTAAAGCTTTTGAATGTTGCAAAGAAAACTTTCGTCAGATTTGCACCTCAACATTTATATTGAAGTTATGGAGATCTTTCTTTGGCTGAAACAAGATTTGCCTTCAACGGAATTATTCAAACGGTCGAATTTATTCAGGCTATAAAAATGAAGAGCTCCTGATGATGAAGTACCAAGCTACTCCAAAGCAATATCATTTTCAGAGCAATAAACCAGAGCACTTAATTTTCACATATATCTTTTGAGAGCCTTTGAGAGCAAATTTGTATATTTATTCTTTGAGAGAGATTTATTTTGCCATACTACAATTTCGTGTCAGTGTTGTATTGAGAGTTAGAAAAATTCTCAGTGCGCTACTACAGAATTGGGTTTTGTTCTGTGAGTAATTTTAGAGTTTGGGAGATAAACTCTAGCGGTTCGGCTAACTCCTCGGGAAAGTTAGCATTGTGGTTGTAAGGTTTAATCGGCACCAGAAGCTGGTTGTTGGATTAGTAAAACAGCGACTCCTTAGGCCAGTGGACTAGGCTGAGTAGTGGACAAAGCTCAGATCGAACCACTATATATCTCTGTGTGATCTCTCTCTCCCTTAACTCCTTTATATTTTGTTTGTGCAAATTATTTATTTATTTGCTTTGCCTAGTAATATTTTTATTTGGGCATTATTGTTAGCAACCCTATTCAATTCTTTCAGCAGCCAAAAGCTTTCTTCAAATATTGACTTTGAAGGAGTGACTACAAGGTAATTATTTTTAATATAGCACCTGGCCCCTCATTGCATATGGGAATTTTTTTTTATTTTCCACCGGTAGATTTGAAACAAATTTGCATGGTCCACAAGCTTTCATACTAGTCAATAAATTGAGTCTTTTAGTTGATACAATTTGCACTTCTTTTCCTTCCACTCTTGACTATGGAGCTTTGCATTTAAAGCTTTTGAATGTTGCAGAGAAAACTTTCGTCAGATTTGCACCTCAACATTTATATTGAAGTTATGGAGATCTTTCTTTGGCTGAAACAAGATTTGCCTTCAACGGAATTATTCAAACGGTTGAATTTCTTCAGGCTATAAAAATGAAGAGCTCCTGATGATGAAGTACCAAGTTACTCAAAAGCAATATCATTTTCAGAGCAATACACCAGAGCACTTAATTTTCACATATATCTTTTGAGTGCCTTTGAGAGCAAATTTGTATATTTACTCTTTGAGAGAGATTTATTTTTCCACACTACAATTTCTGTTAGTGTTGTATTGAGAGTTAGAAAAATTCTCAGTGCGCTACTACAGAATTGGGTTTTTGTTCTGTGAGTAATTTTAGAGTTTGGGAGATAAACTCTAGCGGTTCGGCTAACTCCTCGGGAAAGTTAGCGTTGTGGTTGTAAGGTTTAATCGGCACCAGAAGCTGGTTGTTGGATTAGTAAAATAGCGACTCCTTAGGCCAGTGGACTAGGCTGAGCAAAGAATTTTGGATGGAAACATAAATAATTTTGGATGAAAATTTAAATTAAAAAAAAACTTTTGCCACTAGATTTTTTTTATGTTTTCATCCAAAAAATCTTTATCCTATAGGCAAAGAATTTTTGGATGGAAACATAATTAATTTTGGATGAAAAAATAATAATAATCTTTTGCCACGAGATTTTTTTTATGTTTTCATCCAAAATTATTTATGTTTTCATCCAATAAATCTGTACCCTATAGGCAAAGAAGTTTTGGATGGAAACATAATTAGTTTTGGATGAAAACATTCGTTTTAGTCCTTAATCTCCTAGTATATATATTTATATATATAATCAAGGCCAAAAGTGGGTTTATTTGAATTTCGGGATGGAAACATAATTCCAAAAAGAGCGCAAGATGAAACTTTAATTTGGAGGTGGGTGGAGGATGATTATTTAAGTGGCCGAAATAAAAATGTAGAATTCATTCTGTGCTTCAACTTTCGTTGACTGGTTCATCTATAATTATTGATTTATAAATTATTGAAAATCTGAAGATTTATCATCTGAGTGGAAAAATATTTTTAATAAAGTCATCAATAAAACAATCTCGATGATTCTAAAGACTATCAAAGTCAATGTAAACCATACTCTAATAGTTTTGTCTGAGATTGTGTGCTCAATTTTTGTTTCTTTTTTTAATACAAAAAGTATGCTTTGTAAACTTTATATTCACTACTACAAAAAGGTATAAAGATCACGCCTCAAAAATAAGAAAGATCTTAGTTTTTGTAAAAACGTGATAAAAAAATAAGAGTTAGATTTTTTTTATCGCGGTTAAGTACATAAACCGAGATGAAAAACAGTTTTAATCTCGGTCATCTATAAAACATGATTGAAAATGGAAACAAAATTAAGCTTTAATCTCAGTCATTTAAAAGTGTGATTGTAAGTAAGATGAGATAATTTCATTTTTATTTTTAATCACGTTTTATAGATGACCGAGATTAAAACTGTGTTTCATCTCGGTTTATGTACTTAACCGTGATAAAAAATCTAATTCTAATTTTTTATCACGTTTTTACAAAAACTGAGATCTTTCGTATTTTTTCTGTCTTGTTAAAGAAAGCTCAGAATGTGATGGATATGGGAGAACGGTTGGGAGTAAAATTTTATGGGGAGAAAAGTTTCAATTTGATGAAAATTATTGAGTTGGAATATCATAATTATACTGAGAAGGAGAAGAGAAGAGGGATTTAGATGTTTTGATGGAAGGAAATTTTGCAGAATTGGAAGTAGGGATGGCAATTTCCCCATGTCCAATGGATACCCGCCCCGCCCCGCCCATTTGGAGGCGGGGTTTATCCAAAAAATTCCCCAATAGTAGCGGGTATGGTGGAATTTAAAAAATACCCGCTCGGATATGGAGCGGGTATGGTTTTGTTATCCCCGCCCCCAAATCCCCGTACCCGATTATATATAGTATATAAATTATACATATGCATCTAGGTAGAAAAGAATATTGAGTATTATTTACTTATAGAAGTAATTACTTGTAAAGCAAATCATGTCAATTACTACCTATTATAAACTACATAATATATTAAGAATATCATTACAGATTCTAGTTCCTAAAATGATGTTATTGCTATATTTTGCTCTTTTATTTTATTTTTTTTAATTTATTGATTTGTCGCTTAATGAAACTTAGAAATTGATGTTTGCTTGGATTGGTTTTTTTATTGTACTACCATTACTATTGCTACATTAGTGGTTATTTGAAGTTTTTTACTTTATATTTTTGTTGGTTTGAATTATCGGGCTTGCACTTTGGTTTCATTATTGATTTCTTATATATTTTGGTTTGGATATGGGGATATTTGGGGAAACTCCGATATCCAACGGGATGTGGATTTGGTGCTTTATCTAATATCCCCAGTGGGGATTGGAGCGGGGATGGTAAAAGACTCCCCAATTGGGGATGGGAGATAGAATAGGGTCCCCCGATCCATACCCTACCCGTTGGCATCCCTAATTGGAAGATGGTACATCCCTTTTAAACCAAGAAAAATTATTGTCAGAAACTTGAAGAATATGTGTTTAACCAAAAAAAAATATTGTTGTAACCAAAAATTAAACTTTATCAAACAAGCTTGGAAACTATAAGAGTACATAAAGCCTAGAAAATCATAGTCAAATGCTCAAGAAACTAATTTGGGCAAGTAAAAGACCTAAACAAACTACTATATATATATATATATATAGGAACCCCTTCCTATCCAAACCACATTTTGCGGACCTAACGTCCGGACCTCCACCTTCCCAATTTTTTTTGAAAATCCGAACCGTTAGATGTGTTTAAAAGGTGTTTTTAAGGTCCAACGCGAAGATTTGGCAAAAAAAAATATCCGGAAGGGCTTGATCGGAGCAGTTTTTCACAAAAACGCTAAAAATTGGGAAGGTGGAGGTCCAGACGTTTTAAAATCCGGGAGTTTGGATGTGAAGTTTTTTGTATATATATATATTAAATAGTTCAACAACATAATGAAATGCATAATTGGTGGGGTGGATAGGTGTTAGTTGTCTTGTGCAAGAGGTCAAAAGATCAATTCTGGATAAAGGCAAGGTTTGCAAGGCAAGACAATTTTTGGACACCTATATTAGTGAGAAATTTTTTTCATCACGGTTTTTTTCATTTTTTAATCATGGTTTTACTAAAAATTGAGATCTTTTCTCTGTAAACAATCACGGTTTTTAGGCAAAACTGAGATGTTATTTTGTCAAAGATCACAGTTTTTTTTTTGTTTTAATCACAGTTTTTCATGGGTTTAGAACCGTGATTTTCGACCGAGATTAAAAGTGAAAGATCACACTAAAACCGTGATGGGGGACTTTTGTGGGCTTATCTCTATACACATATGCTAAGATTATTTACATCAATTAAAATATGAATATATATCTCCTTCGGCCAAAAATTTTTTTTTTTTTTTTTGAGTAAACGTTGCTTGGGAACTCACATTCAGTGCTACTTAAGAAATGAAGACATCCTATGATTTAAAACTTTCAAGCTGGAATACGTATCGGGGCTGTCCAGCGGATCACTTGATCCGCTCAACCCGACCAACCCGAACCATTTGTTAACCCATCCGAATATGTTATGGACGGTTGGCGGATCGAGAGTTACTTGTTTGGTGGTTCCGGTTCCGGTTCAGGTCGGTTCCGGTTAAAACCGACCAACCCGTGGGCTTAATGAAAAAATAATAAATAATAATAAAAAACTAGAAAAATAAGTACATGTAACATAACCAGCCAACCCTAATCTTTTCTTTTCCTTGTCTCATCTCATTCTCTCCGCCTCACTTCCTCAGTAGTCAGTTCCTCTCTTCCTCATCTCTCTCAAAAAAATGCCTCCCTGACTCCCTCTCCTCCTCCACCACTGGCGACCAGCGGCGTTTTCCTCTGAATCTCCACCGGCAAACATCGATCTCTCGACTTTCAATTGTTCAAATCTAGATCCTGGATCTGAACTCTCTCTCTCTCTCTCTCTCTCTCTCTCTCTCTCTCTCTCTCTCTCTCTCTCTCCCCGCGACTGTGCATGGCCGACGGCCGTGTGTGTGTACTATGTGCGACTCTGTATTGTGTATGACTCTCTCGAATTTCTCATGGGGCATTTCTCATGTATGACTGTTCAACTGGATTTGATTTTGAATGGCAACAATATTTTGTTCAGGTTTTGCTTTCGTTTTTAAAGATATCCAGGATATGGATTCTGCAATGCTGAAAAGTAGGTGTATGTGTAGCGTGGACACACTTGTGGGAGGCTTTGTTGCTGTTTGTTTTCGTGAATGGATGTTGTAAAGTTCTTGTTGGTTTTTAGCCTTGAATTGGGGCTGGTGTTGATTGCCTCATGAGTAAAATAGTTGGCCCAGGTAAAGAGGCCCATTTGACAGCCCAAACCGCCAAATCGATCCGGAACCGATCCGTCAAATCTGGAACCGAGCCGATCCATTCGTATATCATCCACGGATGGTTCCGGATCTTGAAAACGTTAATCCACTATTACCGGTTCGGGTCAAATCCGGAACCGATCGGGCCGGAACCGAACCGTGGACACCCCTAATACGTATGAAGCAAATTTTTCTTTTTTTTTTAAATCAGCTTGAAATAATAAAAATATAAAAAAAAAGACCAATTGAATATACAGTCTACATTACAAGAGGCATATCCTAGAGAGGAAACAGAAGAAAAGGAAAGAAGAAAGAAAATAAAGATGCCAAGAGGCTACATCCAAACATATACTAAGGGTGAGTTTTTACTACGGTATTTTTGGTATTTTGTTGTAGTCAAAAGTGGGTTTAGTTTCCGGAAATTGTTTGGAACAGGGAAAAAAAACAGGACAGCAGCTGACGACTGAGATCCACTTGGTGCACTGTTGTGCATAGTGCACCGAGTGGATCTCAACCATTGGCTCCGTTTCCTGTGCCGTTTCCTCCTCTCTTTTTCCTATTCCGTACCAAGGCTCTTTAGTTTCTACTAAATGGTACTTTTGTATATATATGAGGAGAATGACTTGCGTTGAAATGCATAAAAACTAGTAAAAATACCGAAAATATCAAAAAACTGAAAACACCATAGTGGAAACTCAGCCCAATACTAACAAAATGGGATAACTGATATCGAAATGTTTCTAGTCACATTGGAAAATAAACAACAAATACCCTTAAGGGTAAGCGCGCTTTAGGAAAAAATAATGGATCTTCAACCAAATTTGGATTGAGGCCTTCAACAAAGTCTGAGCGCAATAACAGGTGACAGCTAGCAAAACTGGATCTGGGCCGAAAGGAGAATTGAACAAGGGCCAGAGGACAGCCCCCTCTGGCTAAGCTTACCCAACGCAGTGGGTTAGTACATATTTCGGATATGATTTTCCAAGCATTTGAGAACAAAATGAAATCAATACATCATACTATAACTTCGAAGCAACAGAACTGTATGCCAGCCCGCATCCGTGGTATCTTTTAGAGCATCTCCACTCTTTACCCAAATTTTTACTCAAATTTGAGTAAATACTTGATTTGATATGATTCCTTCCAACCCTTACTCAAATTGTACGGTGGAAATTTAATCACATCATTGAATGGCAAAAGGGTAAATAAAAGTGCAAAAAGAGCCTTGAAATTTTGGTTCTAGATTTGGTCATAAGCAAATTTGGTGAAACATTTGAGTAAAACCAAATTGGGTGAAGGAATGGAGTGTGGTTTTTGGTATTTTTTACTCAAATTTGAATTTGGTGAAAATTTTGATGAACGGGTGGAGATGCTCTTACAGAACAAAACAATTGGAACTTAAGAAGCCACATCAAACTAATGGAACCCACAATTACATACTCCCTCCGTCCCTTTTTAAGTGATCCATATGGGAATACGTGTAATTTCAAACCCCTAAAAAACATATTTCTTTATATAACCTTTTAATTTGTTTTATACCAAATTAAAGTGCTCATTGAGAGTACTTTAATGTGGTGCAAAAAAAATTTAAAAAACGATATACGAAAGTACATTTTTAAACGTCCACAAAAATACACTTTTCCCAAGTGGATCACTTAAAAAGGGACGGAGGGAGTAGTATTGTAGTATTTGCCGAGGAAGAACCGTAAAGACCGTGTAAAATGTGAAATGAAATCCCATTGTGGATTTCATTTGACAGGGCATTGGGATTTCATAGCATTCCTTTCTAACCAAATGCTATGATACAAACTTACAAAGTGATTGTGAAGTCCAGCTTAATGGTGGTGACTCTTAAAGTTCTGCCCTTAAATGCAGATAGAAGTGTGATCCAACGTGAAAGGGGTTGGGCTTGCCAGGAGAAGATTATACCCGACTTGAGAAGAAAATGGGCAATTGAAGAAAATGTGGTCATAGCTTTCATGCTCGTTGCAAAAACTGCAACATGACGTAGACATAATACCAAAAAGGACAAGCCCGTCTGCTGTAGAAAGCGTAATGAGACTACATTTGGGGACATGCGATGGAAACCGAAAAACTTGGCTCCAACTGACTTTTAGGAAAGTGAATCCTCAACTTATTCCAAAGGGAGGAAATTGTGAACTGTCCATTAGCAGTGAGAGACCATACACATTTATCTGGTTGGAATGAAATTCAAAGGGGTAGGCATACTTTCCTAACTTCATTCAATCCAAAGGTTTTGAGTGATGGGAAAGGCCCAAAGATAATTCAAGATGAAACTGAATCCGGGAGAGACTTTGTATTGTAGGTGTTGTACGTCATGTTGTGCGGCAAAACTATGTCGTTTTGCTCATTTTCTTAGTATGTAGGTGTTGTACGTCATGTTGTGCGGCAAAACTACGTCGTTTTGCTCATTTTCTTAGTATATCCAAGGGCCTTGTTTGGAGAGTTAAGTGTTGGGTTTAATTTTGGGGTTCAATTATAGGAGATTTAGACTTTTTGGGGTAGGGTATAGTGAGTTTAGGCACTTGGATTTTAGGCACTTCAGGTTTAGGGTTTAGGCACTCTGGGTTTAGGCACTTTGTAATGGTTTTTTCTTCCTCCAAACAAAGCCCTTGGAAGTTTTGGAAGTGTGCACAAAAATCAAGCAAAATGATGTAGTTTTGCACAACACGCACAACACCTTCCGCATAGCACCCACCCCGGATCCGATGAAACTATAGAATCAGCAAGGAGACTTGAATCATGTATAATTATGACCAAATTTTTGGGTAAACACAAGGGATGCCAATTGTCATACCAACAGTGACTTTGATGTGGGGTTGGACTGAAGATCTAAGATTGAGCAGTTTTCTCCATACCCAAGATGGATTATGGGTATGAAGTAGTAGAAGCAATAACATTTAAGAGTACCTTCAGTGGTACAATATCTAGATGTAACAGTAAACAGCTTTCTTCCATTTCATTTACCACATTCACATTTAGCTCAGAAAAAAAGGCGGATTATTGGAATCAAAGTGAAAATGATATTAACATGGAACAAGCAATATAAAGAAAAGCCAAAGGCAGAAACTAAAACGAACTTCAACCTTTCTTTTCATTTTCCTGTAAAATTGACCAAAACACCATAAAGCTATTCTGGATAAAATTTATGCCTCTCAAAGTAAGAAGAAAATACCATAAAGGTACCAAAAGATGCATCTTGCTCAGCATCATCCACAGCAGACCAATTTGTCCCCCTATCCTACTCTCCCCAATCAGCTCCAAAACCCCTCAAAAAAATATTCCAGCTTCAAAATGCAGGATGAGGACTTCTGTAACTTATTATACTAATACTACCCAGTGCTTTCCATACCCTACTCGACCGCCTTCTTCTGAAACAAAGAGATGATAAAACAAGAAACAAAACCATCTGCCAACAAAATTTGGAACTTTCCACATCATGTACGTGAGAAAAATCAGTAATACGCGAGAAAAACAGCAAATCAAGCTTCAGCTTCAGAAGATGCTCTGCTTGAACCGGTGATGTGGGATTCGGGAAGCATTGAAAGTTTCGGTTGCACGCCTCTACACAGTTTTAAGGATGGCCTCAGTTTCATGTACTGCACACACAGAGAGAGAGAGAGAGAGAGAGAGAGAATAAGTTCAAAGAAAATGGGAATGTAAAGACAAATTTACACAATGCAGCAAGTCACAATTCTGCTAGCTCCTGACATGATCTCTTGAACAAGAAGTTAGAAATTTAAACCAAACAATAGGATTAACTCAAATACTTAACCCTGTTAACATGGGGTACATATTAGATTAAATTCGTTATAGAAACCATATAAGTACTCAATAACTAACCATTCATGACAATTTTGGACACCACCCAAACTTTTTCATTTTACATTCTTACCTTCTAACATATCCCAAAAGAGCCTGATGAGAAAAAATGGACTTGTGGACACATAATTCGGCACACATGTCCGGAACATATCCAGAACCTAAGAGTCAAGACTTTCACAAGTTAAATATGGAAAAATGGAAAGTAAAAATTTCCACAGTTCACGTTGCCACCTACTCTAAAAATTGCCCAAGTCAATTCAGGCTGAATTTGCAAGAAGATGATGGGGATACCACATTGTTTACCATTTTTTCCTCCTCTTAATTGGAGAATGGGTTGGGGCAACTTTAAATTACATAGTATGCAGATAAGAGGTACAGATTGTTACCTCCTCGTAAAAAGAATTGATCTCCTCCTCTGTAAGCCCATCATCTTCTCCGGCATTTTCCTCCCAGCCAAGAGAACGAAGAAAAGCAGCCTCTTCCTCATCAGGAAAAACAGTTCCATTGAGGCACAAATTCTTTTCCACTTCATGACTATCCCCATTGTTAGTCACCTCACTACCAGTCTCGCTAACAGAAGAACTTACATTAGAACTAGCTCCCTCGACCACTTCACCACATTTCTCCAGAGATGGAGACACAGCAGCAGAAGTGTTTGTTGAGGATTTCTTCCTCACGGTATTGAAAAAGTCACTCCTGCTCCGAGCCTGAGACGATTTCTTTTCCATGGTGGATCCAGATGTTAGAGACAAAGCAGCTACCTTGTGTTCAATGGTGGAAAGATTTGAACTTTTTGGGCTCTTCAAAGGAGCAGAAGAAAGCATTGGAGCAGCAGCAGAAGCAACCTGACAATTTACTGCTCTGCTGGCACTATCGATCGGGTTTGATACATCCTTTGTCATGGAGGAGACGCCATTCTCCCGAACTGGCTTGAGAACAAGAAACTTCCCAGCATGAGATGATCTTGGGGTATCAGATCTGACTTGTCCTCCATGAAGAGAGTGATTAGCAAGTTGAGATGATTGGGACTGCTGCTGCAGCACATTCTTCGAACCCACCATCGTCTCATTGGTTCTCACTGATGTTTTGGGCTTTGATTTATCAGAACTAAGAACCTGTAAAGAATATATATGTGTGGATATCAAGACATGAGCTAATTGACTAGTCGATGTTCATAAAATAAGGAATTTGTAGAAAACCAAAGTAACTAACAAAATGCACCCGTCATTCTTCAAAGGGGTTATCATAATGGATCAGAAAAAAAATCTAATAAATTTAGCCAAGAATTTGCATTAGAAATGGAACGAGAAAATCAAAAGGAATAAGGCTCCAATCCTGCATCCAATAACATCAAATCTTGGTAATGGTTTGCCAACCCTCATAAGCATCGTTATCACAAAAACCACAGAAACAAGGTTCCTTCCTGTTAATATCATATTTTATAATCCTACGACGTGATTTGTCTTTTTCAATCATTATGGGAGGATAATAGAGCAAAAAGATTAATTTACCGAGTCATACCTTCTTCATTTGTATATCTATTTTTTTGGAAACAAGGAACTTCTCCAAGGCAGGGCAACTTTGGACCCACCCCTATAGGATAAACCCTAATACCTACAACAACCCACAAGCCACAGGTATCGTGCAAGTCCATCATTGCCAGCAGGAGTTGAACAACAGACCCTGGCATACGGTTGGCCTCAGAAACAACCATAAACCGTTAGGCTACCCGAGTGGGTTACCATGCCATTAGTGTTAAACTGAAAACAACACAACTAAACATAGATTGCCACATCACACCACTAATCAGAACAGCCCCCATCAACCAACTCATACACCCATCTTCCACAGGGAAACAATTTCCGTACATAAAACAAAACTTTAATCCCGATTCCCTACTGTAGTGGCAAGGCACGGTTTTATTATACCACAACCCTCCATATCTTGCTAGCATGCCCCGCTTAAGACATGTAATAGTGCAAACCAATGCACAACCTTAGGTGATGCATGGAAAGAAGCTTTGTTTGAAACAACTTAAAAATAGAGTTTCAACAACTGTGCCTTGTCCACAAGTGCTAAGCAGGGTGTTCTTAAAGCTGACCCATCAACAAATTGGCAGTTTAACTCCAGGCCCCCCAAATCCCTTAAAAGGAAAATAAAGGTCTTCTAATATCGCCTAAAAATAAGATAGGGAAAAATCAGCTTTGAGGCTCGCCAAAATCAGCACACTAGAAATCCACCATCATAATAAGCTTCATGAATTGTGTGCCCGAGTCCCAATCAGTGTAGAGAACCTAGCTATTGTTCCAAGGACGCACTCCCGAAACATACATCTTTCACTCTATGACTCTGATGCACATTATGAATCCAGCATGAGAATAAGTCAATGGATTGCACTTCAATGGACAAGGAAGACTTCTTTATACCCATAAATAATGTGTTTACGAATACTATACACAAGGATTGCCCCTGATGGATTAATTGAGCGGAGCATAAGCTGCTCAGACACCCTAAGTAATCAAAACAGCCAGTAAAATACTTTACTCAGAATTTCTACACAACAATAACAGAACCCATCTAGTCCCCAATCATTGGGGGTATGGACAGGGGATGATTGGAGACAGACCTAACTTTGGAATATGCACAAAGTGGCTGCTCTCAGAATACCACTGATAACAGTGGCCCCCTTAAACCTCCAAGAACATTTTGCTACAAGGACTTTTTGCTACAGCACCATGCCCCCAAATCAAAGCCAAAAGGCATCAGGGAGGGCAAGCCTAGAGACCCAAATTAATTCATGTGCTCATTACCATGCTTCATTCATGATCCAAAGCATCTCGTGAATGGTCATATTTACTCAGAATTTCTACTGACCACAACAAATGTCTGCATCCATATCATGCCTACTAAAACTGAGTTTGTAGTTCTGACACTTAATGTCGTGCGCAGATTTCATTACTCATTCTTTATAACAATCATTCAAATTAACATCATTAACAACAGGTATGCGTCTCAACAACCAAAACAATTTTATTAGCATCCCTCTTACTGCCTTAAAATAACTACAATTGAAACTCGCAAGTGAAGAAATAAGATAAAAACGAAAATGACTGGAGAGAGTGGAGAAATAATTGTTCCACCCGACTCAAAGATAACTTTCAATTTTAAGATGTTGCAGACCGTTACACAATGAGGTGAAAATGTACAAGTTTCACTACATGTCCCAATGCATCAGCACTAATGCACTAGAACAGTGAGCATTCAGTATCTGCTTGCATGACAAGTACAATCGGCAAGATTTACAACACAAAAGATTACATTGATGTGGGAAACTCACCAGATTAAGAATATCCACTCAGCTTCCCTTTCAAAAAAGTGAATGAAGTTACACCCCACTTTTCTAATCTCCTATCGGGGAAGGGTATCCACTACAATTAATTAGGGAGTACATTGGATTTAATTATGTGCCATGGAAATGCCAATATATTCACGAAGACTCCGAGAGATCCCTATGCGGAACCATACTTGCACTACGTTCAAAATTATAAGAGGAAGGACGACATTAATATTACAGCGAGTCAGCGACGACAATTTATCAATTGACCACAAGTCTTCAGCATATGTTCATATTCAGATGGTTATGAGAAAGAAAAAATAGCTATGAACTCCATAATTCCACACAACGTAGATGAAATAATCCACATGACAACTAAACCACGCAGCCCAATGTCAAGCCTCCAACATCTACAAATTCTACATTCGCTGAAAAGGCAATCATGACTTATGAAACCCACCAAAACAAGAAGGTTTCAGCAATTTTCAAAAAGCCGATGACCTTTTGTCTTTCATTAAATGTCTTCTCTCACAATATGTCAACAAGCGTAATTAGCTGGGGAAAAAGTCCATCCCAAATTTCAACTTGTTCGCACATTCAATGAAAATAAACAGGTCTATTGCAAAACAAACTTTAATACAGCTTTTTAGTATGCCAATGCAATTCAGTTACATTAGAAATTTTGCAGTAAAAAATAGAAAATAAAGATTAATAATCAACAATCCAATAGTTCTAGTTACAGTGCATAAATCATCTCCTTGAATCTGTACACCCATTGCTAATCTTAAAACATCTAAATTTCAAGTTATTTGCAATGCCACATTCCTACAGCAACTGTAACTTAAACCTCCTTCACGTTGCAAAATAGAAACGGTCCTCAAACCAAAACAGACTATCTACGTAGTTACCTCAGAACACTTGTCCGTTGTTTATGATAATTAACCACTAACTGGAATTTAGCTCCTTGTCTGAATAATAATAATAAATAAATAAATAAATACATGAAAGCTTCAATAACTCATCAGTATTCCAAGTTCAGTGTTGAGCCATCTTATTGATGATGTGGATGCAATCCCACTCCTTTGGGATATCTATTGGCAATACCTACATCTAAGGTTTTGTCAAATAGCTTTCCAAAACATCATCGAGTTTATGGAGAACGGTATTATCCCACACATCCACAATTTAATAGACAAGAAGTCCTCTAAAAAGACAAATAAGAATAAAAAGCAAAGATCTTCGACGTAATGTTTGACACAATGGGGCATCATAATCTCTGGATAGAAATTCTACTCAAATGTGAGTTGGGGAGAGCAGGTAAGGGGAGAGAAGTGCAACAAGGTGGTTATCAAAAACATTGACGGGAAACTGAAAGAAGGAAACGCAATGAGGTAAATTCCACGTGCACGGAACATGTCACCCTTCTGGTAGATAATCTGAACAGATCTGATAATAAAACTAACATGTTTCCAAGATTATAAAAATCTAAATAGTTCCTTTTCAGCAAAAGGACAAAATAAAGCAGTTAAAAGAAATAAAACCTATGAAACAAGTTCTCTTACCAAGCCTTTAGGCATCAAGGGTGTCACGGGTATTAATTGCTTAGATTGCTTTATTGCCAATTCCTCAAGCCTCTGTGTCTTATCAGGCAGCTGCAAATTAAATAAACAAAACTTGATATAAAGCCTTGAATATTCAATACAAAACTAACACAGCAAGAACAAACAACTACCTGGGGAGTAGTATGAGCTCGAGATGGAGCCTGCGACAATGCCTCAGCCATGTTAAGACTTCCTGTAGGATTTAAAGCCCCAGATGATTGGCTCAAAATAACACTTTGTTGAACTGATGTGGGACCCATGCTATTGCTGCCAATCATCGTGGGCACCTCTGCCAGAGCAGAAGTCCACCCCTCACCACCAATCAAGCCCGGATTTACAAAAGGTAAGCGCTGTACAGCTGTGGTTGAACCAGGAGACGGAACTCTTCCTATATCAGGCACTCCTTGCTTCTCTCCAGTTCCAAGAGAGGGAAAATCCTTGTCAAAAGCACTTTTCGCGGTGCTCCTAACAAATTTGCTTCCAGGAAGCACACCATTGATACTACCGTGATTGCTGCTACCACCATTTTTTGAGTCCACTGCTCTTCGAGGCAATAACTCTCCAGGTTTCCTATACACAAGTGAATTAGAACGCCTCAAGATATCCTTCTCGACTCTACTAATTAAGATATCGCCCAATGGATCGTCGTGTTCCCAAAGGTTCCCAGTAGCAGACCTTTCTTTCTCTTTGTCACGGTTCCTATCGCGATGACTTCGACTGAAACTACTGTATGGATGCTTTGAAGAACCATTACTACTTGAACTACGGCGAGAATTATCTTTATCACTTACACTCCTAGAACATCTATTGCGCGTGGAGTGTGCTGAGGAAAGACCATCTACAACAATGTAAACATGAAAATAATAAACGCTAAAATCCAAACAGCAAACAAGAACAAAAAAAGAAGGTCAAATAAAATTGGCAAGAGAACCACTACCTGAGTGCGAAGAAGATGACGCAAAATGGTGGGTTGAATTGCCACCCCCACTGACACTTCCAGTAGTTCTCAGCCATTCTGGAACTAATGTGGGTTCACTTCTGTCCATGAGAAGTGAACATGATCAAATATACAAGAAACCACAACTTGCCTTAGTTTCAAAACCCCTCCCGACAAGAAAATATTATCTCCTACCCCTGAAAGATCCAGACACTTCCTTTTCCCTACAACACCAAGCTCACTTCGCAATTACCTCAAATTTCCCAAGTCGCCCTCTCTGCCAGTATTAAATTTCAATGGTATCCGAATGAAACTAACATTATTGTCCTCTCCCAACAATTAGAAGATGAGAAAACCCCAATTAGACACGTAGCCAAAAGATGAACTTATACAGAAATACCACGAACAAGGTTCACCACTGCAGCGGGGCAAATACAATGACAAAGGATTCAAGGGAGGAAAGTTCTCTATACCTCCATCTTCAGTAAAAGACGGATTTGCAGACGAAGAAAAAGCACTCAGAAGACCCTCATTGCAACAGAAACCCAACGCCCATTACCAATAACTACCACAAGAACGAATTAAAAGTTGAAACCCTCGGTTCTTAATCACTGGCTCACATCAATCAGAACAATAAAACCCTAGAAACCAAATACAAACGTGGCCATGCAATTAACTTGAGGAACTAGATCAAAACCCTAGAAAATTAGAGTTTCAACCGACGAAAATCTAGAATCGCCCACACAGTAGGTTGTAAAAGATCGAAAGCGGCGTCCAGAGAGAGAAATAGCAAACCAAACCTCCTGTGTAGTTTCCCGTAGAGGGATCCAGGAAACCCTAACTGCTCCAATAACCGCCAAAGTAATTGTATTGTCAATGCGAAGTAATGCGTTTTATATATTGGTATACATATATATATAGAGACAGACAGAGAGAGAGAGAGAGAGAGAGACAGAGAGAAAGGGGGAGAGAAAGACAGAAAGAGAGAGAGCGGCGGTGGAGAAAGGGAGAGTTATGGAGTGCAGAGGAGGGATTGGAATGGGAGACGGAGTGATATTAGGGCAGATATAGAGAGAGAAAGCGGTGGTGAAATTGCTGTTAAAAGTTTTTGTAGAGAGAGAGAGCAGAAACGTATGAAGAACAGGCTCTTGGAATGAATTTTTCTTTTATTTTGGGTATTTATTAGTATTTTTTCTGTTTCCTTTCCTTTCTTGTTCGCCAATTAAAATCTCTGCACACAACCAACCAAAATAACGTGAACCCGTTGTTTGTTGTTTGAACGGGTTGCGGGTGTTTGGTTCTCACTTCTCAGGTTTGCGGATCCTCTCCATGCCCGATCCATACTGCATGATAAGATCCGGATTGGATCCAATCCAAATAGGAGTAAGTAATTTAAGTAATTATTAAATAAACATGGATTTGGTAAATCAAAAATAAACGGATTGAATTTAGGGTTGGTAAATCAATATGGAGATCTGTTTGGAGATTGGATAGGATATGGGGATTTTTTTTGAAAATGTTTGGGGATCGGGTAGGGGGTGGAGATAGGCATGTCCCCGCCCCGAATCAACTCCGAATCCGTTCCCCAATCCATTTAACTTTCATCCGATTAAATGATACTTTTCATCTGATTAAATGCCTACTGATATGCGATCCACTTACTTTTTTCTACGATTGATGGATATCATAATATGCTATCTTGCTTGTGGTTCCCTTAGTTTTCAAATTAGAAATCCAGTTGATACTTGATATAGCTTGAATTGGAGCTGGCAAACACTTACACATGGATACCGTGTCATGTCGTGCGCCCGGCCCGTTCGACACCTCTACTTGTAACTTGATTTTAGCATTTAATTTGTAACTGAGATTCTAGATTTCTAGTAATCTATTTTTTTTTTTATAAAGATTGGATCCCCGAATCCCCGTGGAGATCCCCGTTCCCCGTTTGGAGTGGGGATGGATGATAAAAAAAAGCCCTGTTGGGGATCAGGTAGGGGATGGATATGGAGAAGGGGTTTGGGGATTGGGGGTGGAGATAGTAATATCCGGCCCCGATCCGTCTCCATGCCCATCCCTAATTGAATTAGAGCATCTCCAACGGTAGTGTAGAATTGCTATTTGGATAGTTATGCTATAACATAATAATGACTAGTATCAAATTGTTGAACTATATCAATGATGCTTCAATTGTGCAAATGTTTTTTATACAAAATGTCAATTTAAATTATTATTTGTGGGTCTCAGGGAGAGGTAGACACAAAATAGTTGAATTTTGGCGAATGAGCAATATATATAAATATCTGACATACTATTGCAAGGTGACTTTTCGTGAAAAGTGACGTGGAAGTGCCATGTGACATTATTCTTTTTTAAATGAAAAATCTAAAATGACATCTTACCCGTAGTTAGTTTCAAACTTTAAGAATCTTTAGGCATCAAAATTTTGCAGTGCCCATAATTGAAAATCAAAATCCTCCTCTCACGTTACTAAATTTACATTTTGAAATTTGACCATCAATTTCATTCCTAAATCTCTTATTCTTTCTCTATTACCATATCATGACTTCCTGAAGCAAAAACCTAAAAAATCTACATAGATGGACATATAGATCTCAAACTCAAAGCTCTTCTTCTCCAATCCATGTGCTCTCAAATTCCAACGATGTTAAGTACTTCAAAACTTTACATTAAAACTTAAATTCAATCAAACTTGAAGTGTAGCAACATTAGAAATGCAGGAGAAATAAAGCTTTTGTTAGTGTACTGAGATATTACAATATGAGGAATGTTAGAGACACTAACTAGTACGCCAACTATTACACTAAATATACACATGACACTATTACATTAATGCATTATTGAATACATGGATAAACTCGCACTACACCAAAATGGGGATTTTGGGGCACTTTTTAAAGGACATTTCTTTAAAACTGCCGTATCAAGCAATTGATGAGGCACTCCCTTCATAGGTGCCGCACTTGACTGGACCTAATGCGGCATTTGAATTTAACCCCAAATATTAGTTATTTTATTTTATTTATGGTAATCTGTTGAAGCACTTATAGTTGCCTCGAAAAGTTGGGTTATAATAGGGCAATTTTTTAAAACCCAATAGAATTTAACCCCAAATATTAGTTATTTAATTTTATTTATGGTAATCTATTGAGGCACTTGTAGTTGCCTCGAAAAAGTTGGGTTATAATAGGGCACTTTCTTAAAACCCAATACTGCGTCGTTTTTTACCCTCTTAAAACGGCATCTTCATTCTTCTGCCTCAAAAGCTTTGGCTTTGTTGAGCAGAAGACATTCAAACGACGCCGTCCTTCAAACGACTGTCGCTTCGATCAATTTGGCGCTCTAAATTCCCGCGAGTTAGAAGAGTCCTGCACGATTGAAGAATAACCAACCTTCTCCTCGTTGATCCCTATCCTCTTCATCCCACCTTGTTTCTGTCGAAGCTTTCTCTCAATTTGCCACAGCGGGGATAGGAGGTAAATTACAGATTTTGTTCATATTTTTTCAATAATATGGGCAATCAATAACTACTCCCTGTTCGTTCTTATACCTCTTGTTGTATCATAGTCGGGAAAAAGGGTTTGGATTCTCTCTCTTCAGGAAAGTTTGGTGACCATGATAATGCCTAAGGCTGGACTATTGGATTGGTTCACGATGCTGATTGATGTTTTGCTAGCTCAATATGGTTACCTTATTCGGAAGCTAAACTTTTATCTGTATCATGGGTTTGTTCTCCCATTGTTTTGATTTCCTCTGTTTTTTATTTCCTGTAATGTTGATTACTCATCAACTCTCTTTCGTCTCGCAAGATTAGGAGCCAAACTAGTTGCGATGTATCCCTTGTGTGGACATGCCTTTTCGGGCCCTTATGTACTTCTCTCCTCTTTCTTTCTTGGGTTCATAGGTATCTTCTTCGATCTTTTTTGTAGCGGCTGGGACCGATTTTCATATTAGGCATTTGAGACCGTATTTTTGTTGTTCTTTTTTTTTGTATGGAGATTATACTGCTGCTTTGATCTGTTTGGTGGTTATATTTGCAATAACTCTTGGGGAATTTGGGGATTTGAATTTTTGATATATTGTGATATGTTTATAGCGAGTTTACTTGATTATGTTGCCTTACCTTGCCAATTTCCTCTGTGAATCTGTAATATAAACGTGACCGATCGAAATATTCCATACACATGTCCGTTTGTTTTTTGATTTTGTTATCGGAATAGATTTAGGGTCAATTTGTATAAGTGAACTAAATGTAAAAGATATCAAATTATGTGGGATATATAGTCTAATTTATGCTAGGAGTAGGGATGGCAATCTCGGCCGACCCGCCCCTATCCAACCCGTCCCCTACCCATTCGGGGAGGGGATTCGGGGATTTTTTCGGGGATCGGGTAGGGGATGGGGATTATTTTTTTAAAAATTCGGGGATCGGGTAGGGGATGGTATTGTTAGTCCCCTACCCGATCCCCGCCCCTCCGCGTTCCCTGCCCCTCCTCGCATCCCCGTTCACACACACATATATATATATAATATATTTACAACAAAGTTTGTTTTGATATTTGATTGTGCACTCCATTTGTTCATATTAATTTGTGATCTCACATGGTAAACTCTTCCAGTGGATTGCATGTGATGTGATGGAAGTGTTAACTCTTCAGTAGCACGTGATGGAAGTGCTGGATGTACATTATTGGGCAAAGTTCCAAACAACTCGAGCTTTTGGGACAGTAGCAAGCTGATTCACTTTAAAGTGTAAGACTATTAAAAAAAAACCTACACATTAAAGAGCAACCATTTTTGGATCCCCGATTCCCTGTGGGGATCCCCGTTTCCCGCATCGGGGCTGGGATGGAGGTTAAAATAAAATCCCCGGTGAGGATCGGGGAGGGGATGGGGATTGATAAAGGTTCGGGGATCGGGGATGGAGGTAGTGGTATTCACCCCCTACCCTCCCCATTGCCATCCCTAGCTAGGAGACATACTATTAAACCCCATAATATACACTTAATTAATGTATATATGATGAAAGTTTCATTAGAGTCAAAATTTTAACAAAACATCAAATATAGGGATAATCTTCTCATTAGTACACCATGCATCATACGTGACTATCAATTTTCATTTTAAGTAAATATCCTTTTCCCTTGTTGCTTAATTATATTACTCTTATATAGCTTTGATATTGGTTTTGCAGACAAGCCTAATGGATAGAAGTTGGATGTACCAATCTCGGTTGACTAGTGAGTATCTAAATGGAGTAAATGAATTCTTGAATTTCGCCTTTCATAGTGCAAGTATCGATGGGAAACTTATTTGTCCATGTGTGAAGTGCGGAAATAGTAGTTGGGTGACACGATCTGAGGCCGTAGACCATCTAGTTTGTGACGGATTTATTAAAGGTTACACTAAATGGATAGCTCATGGGGAAGCTTTGTCATCTACTACAACTACTCAAATTCCCACTAATGTAAGTAGTACATCAGGCACAAATAATAGCATGCGAGAGTTACTATTTGATACATTTGGGAATGTCAAATAGAGATATTGGCATGGATGACATACCAAATAATGCAGCAATGTCGAGTGAAGCTGTTGAAACCTTTTATAAGTTGTTACGTGATGCCGAAAAAGCCTTTGTACCCTGGGTGTAAAGAGTTTTCAAAACTCTCATTGCTTGTTCGACTATTTCACCTTAAGTGCCTTGGGAAATGGACTAACGACTCATTTACCAAGCTACTTGAGACGTTCAACATAGCACTTCCAGAGGGTGAGAAATTGCGTAAGTCATACTATGAAGCGAGAAAATTGTTGGGGGGATTGGGTTTGACATACAAAAAGATTTATGCTTGCCCTAATGATTACATGTTGTATTGGAAAGAGCATAGTGAAGACACTAAATGTCACGTTTGTCACGAACAGAGGTACAAAACCGTCGACAATCATGAAAGATCAGAAGCAACCTCATCAAAAAAGAAGAAAAAGGTCGCAAGAAAGGTTTTACGCCATTTTCCATTAGTACCAAGGCTACAAAGGTTATTCATGTCTTCAAAGACTGCATCATTTATGAAGTGGCATGATGAGGGTCGCACCAAAGATGGTTTCATATGTCATCCCGCCGATTCCCTTGCTTGGCAGACTTTTGACTTCCAACATAAGAAATTTGCTAAAGATCCACGTAATGTTAGACTTGTATTAGCGTCTGATGGATTTAATCCTTTTGGGACGATGAATGTTTCTCATAGCACATGGCATGTCGTATTGATGCCATACAACTTGCCACCTTGGATGTGTAAGAAACAACAATTGTATTTCATGTTCTCGTTGCTTATCCCCGGCCGTTCAGCACTTGGAAATAACATTGATGTTTATTTGCATCCACTGATAGAGGAGTTAAAAGAATTATGGGAGGTCGGAGTAGATACACATGATGCTTCAACCAATCAAAATATTAAGATGCATGCTGCATTAATGTGGACTATCAATGATTTTCCTGCATATGCAAATTTGTCTAGGTGGAGTAATAAAGGGCGCCTTGCATGTCCTTGCTGCCATAAAGACACGTGATCTTCTTGGTTGAAGTATATTGGAAAGCCCATCTACATGGACCATCGGCAACTTTTGGAGGATAGTCATGTGTTTAGACGGGATAAAAGGTTGTTTAATGGAAAGGAAGAAAGTCGGAAGGCACCTTGTCGCTTAACTGGGTCTATGGTACTAGATGAGTTAAAAGGAATTCCATTTAAATTTGGAAAGCTAGTTAAGGATAATCCTGAGTTACCATTCAACTAGAAGAAGCCCGGCATATTCTTCGAATTACCATATTGGAAAGATAATTTATTACGACACAATCTGGACGTGACGCATATAGAAAAAAATATTTGTGATAGTTTGCTTGCGACATTGTTTAGTTACGATGGAAAATCAAAGGATCATTTGAAAGCACAGAAAATCAAAGGATCATTTGAAAGCACGTCAAGATTTAAAAGACATGGGCATTAGAAGTGAACTTCATCCCGTAGAAAATGAACATCTTAAAAGGCTGTCGCAACTCACAAGTGCCACGATAGCCATGGCTATCTATTTTTTTCTCTTCCTTTTCTCTGTAGCCGCACTTGACTGAACCTAATTTAATCCCAAATATTGAACATTTGATGATATTTCTGGCAACCTGTTAACGCACTTGCAGAGAATCGGGGACCCTGTAGTGAAAGGGGTGCACTACGGGATTGTAGGGTACATCTAGACCGTCCGAAAGTACTTTGAACTGTTCGAATTTTAAAAAAAAACTCATCCATAAAAGACTTTTTTTTTAGATCTAGACCATCGATTTCGAAGATGGACGGTCTGGACGTGTCCTACAACCCCGTAGTGCACCCCTGCACTACAGGGTCTCCAGATCCCACTTGTAGCACTTAATATGGCATCTCCACACTTAACGCAAAATCTAGAGACTTTTTCCTTCTGATCGAGTGTCTAATGAAACTCGATTGACTTCATTCTCGGTACGAATAAAATAATCCATATAACGTAAAAGATGGACCATTGTGATTGCAAAAAAGACCTTAGTCGCAACTCGGGTGGTGTATTATAAGATTTTAATGTCCCGAAATGCAAATTACGATCATCCCCAATTTTGGTGAAAATGATGGAATTGGTAAGACGTGAAATTTTAACAGTTCTAATGGAGCATTTATTAAAATTGACTCCACAATTGCCTTTTAATTCTATAAGTTCTTTTAATTCTATAAGTTCTACCTTCTTCTCAATAAATTAAGTCTTGTGTTGTGGTTGAACATCTAGGAGTCACACGACCGCAACACAATCACAACGACCGAGACCAATCATTTTTTTGTGCTTGTCATTTAAATCATTCTTGTAAAATTTTGGCTTGATAGGGTTTAGAAAACCCAATCATCGGGGCACCATTTGATTAAGAAAGTGATATTTTATGTCCAACGAAGTGCCTAAAGATTCGCAATTAGCTTCATTCGTCATACAAACAATTTAATTCAAATTAAGTAGAAAGATAGACGGTTTCGATCGCTAAAAAAGACATCAGACGGGGCTCAGCTGGTATACTATAAGCCTTCAATGCAACCGTACGAATTACATGTCTTCCGATCATGTGGTCGCATATCTGATTATCTCCATTTTTTGGTGAAAAAGATGGGATTGGTAAGACTTGAAGTCCTAATGGTTAGGATCAACAATCGTGAGAAATGGCTATGCAATTGCCTTTTTAATTCTATAAGTTCAACATAGGTTATCAGTAAACTAATTCTTGTGTTGTACTTGAATATACAACACTCAGTCAACCGTGGTACGATTATGACGATCAAGACCGTTGATTTTGTTGTGTTTCCTAATAAAATCATTCTCTTAAATTTTTTGCTTGATCCGATTTACAGAGCTTCTTCATCAGGACACAATCTTAGTAATAAATGGCACTTGCTTTCAGATTAAGCGCCTAACCGTTCCGGATTAACTTGATTCTTGGTGCGAAATGTTTTATCATTATTGTGTTACATATAGACAATTTCGATCGCCAAAAAAAAGACCTCATATGGGGCTTTGGTGTACTATAAGACTTTAATGTCCTCGTATTAAATGTCTTACGATCACATAGTCTCCCATATCCGATTATCTCCAATTTTGGTGAAACTAATGAAATTGGCAAGAGGTGAAATCCTAATGGTTCAGATCGAACATCTTAAAAATGACTCCGCAATTGCCTTTGAATTCTATATTTTGGATATACTTGTTATAAGTTTACTCTTGTGTTCTACTCCTTAATAAAATGGTGCCATTTTGTATCGAAGTAATAGGGCATTTGTTAGGAAGTGCATCAAAAGGTTATTCTTCGTTCGCGCTCGAAATTTTCGCCGGTTTTGAAAATTTCTGCCAATTGACGATTTCTTTATGAGTCCTCCACGATTCCAATAACCACCCCACTCTTATCTCCTCTCGTCTCTGTTCCACTTGATTTGCAGTGAAAATCGAAGTGGCATATCAAGGTAACTTTCAAACAATATTCGTCTTCTCATCTCTTTCCTGGCTATTGATGCAAGTTGTTTCTGGGTGAGATTCTCTTACTGCAAGTTACATCACAAAAATTCCTAAATATATAGCGATCTACCAAGTATTGAATGAATAATTGTATAATAATAGTTCCAGAACGCCAATCTTTCTCAAAAAAATTACTTCATAAAGTTAGTGCTGGTACATCCCAAAATATGGACTCTTATAATAATGCAGTGTTCTTAAAAGTGGAATGGTTATTGATTGAAATTGCAGTCTCTTTGGAAGGTTGTTAATTAGGACCAATTATTCCATGGTCTTGGGGCACCGCCACGTGTGCCCCAACACCACGTGGTGGTGCCCCAAGGGCTAAGACCATGAAATAATTACTCATTAGTTAGATCATTGCGTCCAGACGATTTATGTAGTGTTTGGATCTTGGATTTATGGTCGGATTTTGTTGGAGTGAAAAAATAGCTTTAAATTGCAGAAGTAAGAGACTAACTATTACTAAAATATGAACCTTGATGAAGTATTTTTCACCCATAGGAAACTGTAAAAGATAGAGTGATGATCATAATAAAACAAAATTTGCCTCATGGACCAAAGAGCTATACATGAATTCTCAAGTTTTATAATACAATGTAAAATTAGATTCTAAATTTCCGTTCGCCTAAATCCAGTAATAGGACTCCAAGATTACTCTTATTCAACATCAGTGTATCTATTCCCTTGTCTTTTGCTTTCTCCTAGCTTCAAGAGTGCTCATTATCTGCTCATGCTTTGTTAGGCGGTGCTTGTTTATTTTGCAGATTCAACATTTACCAAAATAGAGCCTCTGAATCAAAATGTGCTAAGATTACAAGGCAGCTCCATTGTGCTTATGATTATTCACATTTTGCGCGGTTTAATGTGATTATTGGGGAATTGGATCCAAAGATATTTGAGCTTTCTACCATCTTTCAAGATTAATAAATGTAAATCATTTTGGTAACTAGGAAAAAAACTCATCATGACTCAACGGTAGAATTTTTTTAGTGAAAGGGGATTCATTCTCTCTGTCTCTTGTTTGTAGGTTTTTGTTGGGTTGCTTAGGTATAGTGGTATTGTGAGTAGATAAAGTTAGCATAGATATTGTGGCTTTTTTTAGAGGGAATGTTAGAGAATCTAGCTGAGTTTGTGCAAAAGTTTATGCTCTCCGATTCACTTACATATCATATTTGGACAATAATAAGAAAACTCATCAACACTATTCAAAAGGGCCTTCTTCTACTATCTTGGAATTTTCTTTTCCTGCATTCCAAGTGCTTGAAGTAATTCCTCAAGTTGTTATTGACTGGGAGATAATCTTGGCTTTGTCATGGTTACACATGCAAATAATTTTATGCTTTATCTGTTAACACCCTTTTAGAACATGGCTCCAACGACTCGTAATGTTGGACGTGTCCATGCACAACCTAATTCCAATCAGTCACTCCAAGGAAGTATGGATAATGTGGCCATTGTTCATCCCCTCAATGAACTAGGTAAATGAAATGTGTCTTTTCTTTCTTTTTTGGTTGATCAAGTGTGCTAAATCACTATCTTGCCATCTATCAGAAACTGGAACAGAAGAAATTGCAGCTAGCAGGAAAAAGCATAGTAAGGCACGAAGTCCCACTTTTATGTGCAAAGTTTGGGGCCAGCGTGACGATGACCGCATAAAAGTTTTATTCAACGACAAAGGACAACCGGTATTCAATCATAGCACTTTCAGCCACTTCTTAGGAACTCTAGCAAGAAATGGGAAGTATGCGCCTCTCCACTCTATAAGTTGGCACAAGATGCATGTGGTTTACGAGAATGATATGTTAGTATTGGTAATGGTAAGTTTGATTATCATTCATTTGCAAGCATATATGGTGAAATATGTCTTTCTATGTGAAAAGCAATCACCCATGCTGTGAAGTTAGATCACAATACATCCTCCAAATTTTGGGCTTGTTAGCTTGCTAAATATGATCTTACAAATATTGTGGATTTGTAGCAGAAGTTTGATATCTCTCTTGGTCACAAGAGATGGAAGGCAACAGTGAAGCACACAAACTTTGATCCTGACCTATCTATCGAGG
The DNA here is from genome assembly GCA_016920895.1 of Vaccinium myrtillus. Lineage (NCBI taxonomy): Eukaryota > Viridiplantae > Streptophyta > Magnoliopsida > Ericales > Ericaceae > Vaccinium > Vaccinium myrtillus. The sequence goes on from CM029271.1 coordinate 20,789,266, forward strand.
AGAAAATACATAGTCCTCCGGATTGAGTGCAAATAGATCAATGGAAAGAACTTGTTAAGTATTGGCTTGGAGATGGAAAGGTACGAGACCTTTGATCTTTACCACTTTAAGTAACCTTGAGATTTTTCCTTACTTCATGAATACTTTTTTTTCGTTTAAGAAAATCAGTGATAAAAATAAGTCTAGTTGAGCAGACCAAACTATCATTTATAAGAAGGGCAAAACTCCGCTAGCCGTAGTAAGAAATACTGAGGTAATTTTATATTGGTAGATTATTTTAATTGTTCTAGAATCAAAACTTTATAACCAGTATGAGATGAAACTTTTTTTATGCTCACGGGAAAAAAAGCTCGACCATGATCCATCATGTGTGCATATGTTCCAGAGAATGGCAACGTCTCAAATGAGGAGTTGGGGAAAAAAATAGTGAGTTTCAAAAACTTTTTTCCTACATATTCTTTCGTTATTGGATTTCAAAAATAACATACATTATTTGTGTTCCAAGAAGAAATGCATGAACTATCCAACCAAGTTCCTGAGGGTAAACTCGATTCTACTGGCCCAAATGATGTATTCGCCAAAATTATGGGCAAAGAGAAATCTGGCAGTGTGCGCATGTATGGGTTAAGGGTTTTCCCATCTGATGTTTGGGGTGAAGTGCCTAGCAATGGCACGTCTTATAGGCAATCAATGGAGTTGAAGACAGAACTGGATAAAACAAATAAAAAATTGGAAGAGTTAATGCACTTGTTTTCGAAGAGTGGTGCAAATGGGATTAATCCCTCATACATCCCAGTCACATCTCCAAACCAACAACAACACGTGGGTTCCTCAACATCTACTTCCCAACGAGGGCGTGTTAAGGTATCTATTTTCATGATATTTATAGTTTTATGGTTCAAGTTAGAATTTTAGAGTTTCATTATCTGACTTTGGGTATTGAATTTTCTACATATGCAATGACTATTACATGCTGATTTAGGAGAATGATATTTATACTCAAATCATTCTATGCTACCATCTAAGTGATTTCGGTGAATCATTGTTTCTGTGATCTCCTCGGGAAGAGTTTTCTTATTTTCTGATCCCTCGTCAGCTCTTTTGTACTGCAATATATAGCAACATATTTAGAGAGCAAGACTAGAAGAAACCACTTCCAGTTTCTAAAACAAAAGCAAATTCAAAACTACCTTTTTAGAAGGGAAAAAAAGGACAATAATAAGCAGAGGAATTTATGCATTGCTAACAGTTAGTTTGGCTATTCAATTTTTCGAATGACTTTGAAGTGAATTTGGCATGTCGATAGAAAGATGATAGAAAAAGACGATGCTCACCCTTTGCCTCAGGAATAGAAGATCTACATTCCTTTGGTTAATGACATCCATATGTGTAACTAAGTAATTTTGTTTGCTGGAAAGTTCTTAGTGGCAGGATAGAAACCTTGATATAGATAAACCCTTTCACCTTTGATGCTCTTACTCCTATATTCCATCACATGGGGTCCGACTTTATATGTGTTGTAATTTGAAGTCCTTTCTTTCACCTGCACAAGTAATGCAAAATCATGTACTGGTAAACAAGGTTATTGCTACTTACTGAGTTATTAAACTTAGACTTGATGTTCTTGTTTGTGTGTGCGTGTGTGTATTTATCAGATTGTGTTGCATAGGTGATGATGTTTGGTTTTATTTCATAAATTTGTAGTCATGCATGATTATCGCCTTATTTATACCGATTTGATGCCTAACAACATTCTTCTAGTGTCCGGAGTTTGTTAAAGTTCCATATTACCAAGTAAAAAGATGATAATGCACCTTATAATTTCTATAATGTTGCCTTGTTGTAGTTTAGTATGCTAGCCTTGTTATTAGACAATTGATGTTGTGCCTCACAATTTAAGTAACATGGACATGGACACGAACACGAACACGAACACGAACACAACAATTCTACCCAATACAATATGATAACTTGGATATTACAGAATTTTAATATGATGTTTTCTATTGATTGATGCTAGGTGAGCGATTTTGCTTATTTCAATAGCGTAGTCAGCCAGACAGAAATTGTTGGTAAAGGGAGGATCACTAGTTTGGATCCATCTAAAGAGTTAGATGGAGAAGAACTCGGAGCTAACTGGTGTGATATTGATGTTCAACTTTCAATCAAATGGAACGAGCATTTGATGAGGTCTTACGGAGGCCTTAAGACCGTTGGTGATGCCATTGGAACACTAATAGCATGACATATTTCTTTGATATGTTTAATGCCCAATATTGTCTATATATCCTCTTTATTATAAAAATAATATGTTTTGAACCTAAATATCCGATTTTATTTGATCAGGTAGAGAAAGATGATGATGGCTGCTTTACTAAATGAATGGGATCACTTGGAAGGTGCTTTGTAGATATGGTCATATCACATGGATGTTGAATTTATGGCTTTTGTTTTTGTTTTCTCTAGTCAACTAGTTGGTTTTTTATACCATGGCATCTTTCATGGTATTGTTCTAGATTTCTGTTGGATACTTATTTTTGTTTCATGTTCGTATTGGATTTGTATGAAAAGTTTGTTGACTAGTTGTTTTTATTGAAGTTAATGACTATGATTTATGTTGTCTTGGATATTGATGGGATACAAAGTGCAATCAAGGTTGTACATTGTTACTGGATAATCACGTATTATAAAAGGAAAAAAATTGTACACTTCTTAAGGCACTCAAAAGGTGCCATAAAAGCTGTCTTCTTGAGCTCAACTAATGATGGTTTATGGGGCACTTTAAAATGCTTTAACAATGAAAGGAAAATGAATTCCATAAATTCTTTGGTAGCACCAATGAATGCCTTGATAAGTAAATTACGCGGCACCTCAAAGTACAGCTAAAAAAACTATCGAGGCACCTTAAAATGTCTCGTAAAGCAAAATATACGGCACCTAGGAGTGCAGCGAGAAAGAGTTATTGAGGCTCCTCAAAACCCTTTGGGAGAACCAATAAATGCCTTGATAAGTAAATTATGTGGTACCTCGAAGTGCAGCTAGAAAAAGCTATTGAGGCAACTTAAAATGCCTCATAAAGCAAAATACACGGCACGTAGAAGTGCAATGAGAAAGAGTTGTTGAGGCTCCTTAAAAGTGCCTTAATAAGCTGAGATATAAATTTTAAATGTTATTACAATCCAATGTCAAAAGATGAGATATAAATCAAGTCACAAAATCATCTTTTCAAAAATTATATGCCCGAGATGATGGTATAACTCCTCTTTAAGCTTTCAAAAGATGCATGCAATCACTCCGCGCAATCCATGTCATGCGTCGTGTTGGGTATCTAAAATTATTAGGGTGAGCTCACTAGCCCAGTAGAGAAAACTCTACCGAAACTAAATGCAATGAAATGCAGATGCGAGATGAGAAATGTGAATGAAAGTTTACACAATGATGCTAATGAGTTTACGGGAGCCCAATGAAATAAACACAAGTATATAAATCCCTAGTTCCCTTGCAATCGCTCAAGTGCGTCCAATATGTACCTGACACATACCTTGTCTCTTATATGTGTCCAACTCGTTCAATTTACCGTGTCATTAATTCATTCAAGTTAAATATCTAGAAATTCTTAGCGATGCACGTGTCTAGTGTACAATGGTGTATGCGTCGCATTGAAAATCAACGAAGTCACTAACCACACAAAGATAGGCTAGGAATAAGCCCTTCAACAAGTTTTGGGGTGGAGGGAACGGATATGTCAAGTACTCACTCGAACAAGCGGCTGAAACCAAGGAAAACAAATTTTTGGGCAGTTAAGGGGGTTTGGATTGATCCACCTCTAAAAGTGGATCGATCCACTTTCGTATAGAGCTAAACAAAAGTTTTTTGGATCGATCCACCTTAAAAGTGGATCAAACCACTATTATCCAAAACTAAACAGAAGACGTTTGGATCGATCCCTAGTGGATCGATCCAGAGGTCATTACGAGCCGATTTTTGACAGATTATCATGGGATTCCAATGGGTTCCAAACCAAGCTATTCCATGATCAAATATCAACACCACAAGCTATAAAGAAGTAGCATAACAACAATTTGTGTAAGAGATTGTAGGTGATGGTTCTTGCTTTTAGCCAAATGTGATGAGCTGGAGAGGTATGGATAGTTAACAGTAAAGACACAGTAAAAAAGGGAATATGGTGGTCTAGAAGAAGGGTGAAGAACAGAGCAGGTGTGCACAGAAAGAACTAAGGCAGTGGATTGCTCTCAGTCTAATCCGTAATACCTCGGTGACCTAGGAGATGGGGACTGACTTGCAGAGAGAATGTTCTCCTCTCAATCAGTGGTTTCCCTTTTCTCTCTAGAGTGGCATATGCTCTGCCAAGATTTCACCAACCTCTGGGCATTGAAAGGGAATGTCCCATATTTATAGGCACCTTGGACCAATCATCAGGTGTCAGGCTATCATCCTATAATATGATAACACGTGTCCTTTCCGTACAACCTGGCCGTACGGGTGACGTCATCACCGCGCAGCCGACCCGCGCGGTGACGAACCATTCCCCCGTACAGCGATCCTCTTGTTCTTTATAGCCACCAAGCCACTAAATCTCCCTTATTCCCGTTAGGGCAAGGTCGTGACATGTTCGGTCGCGCTTATACCGCAGCCAAGCCTCAGGGGAGCCCCCGGGGGTCCTGCCTTCAGACCGCAACAGGTATAATTACCTGGGCTAAATTAGTCTAGCTTTTCGCGTTCTCGCCCATGTTCTGGGCCACGCTAGCCGTTTAGGCCATAGGCTTTTCTCCTATTCGGATGGCCCGTGGTTATCCAAGCACCGCCCTTACTGGGCTTAGGGTGCGCGCCGCTGAGGCGTCTCGACAAGAAGGTCCCGCGCCAGTGCCCCCTCCCCCCCCCCCCGCGGAGATTTGCGCGAAGTATGCCACGTATCGCGCAGATATCATGACACGTGTCATTATCCCAATGGTGGGTCAACGTTGACCTTAGTCAACGAGGGGTCTCGCGCTGACCTCCGCTACAGAGATCAAGCTCTAACAACTCAATGAGTCTAGGATATGAGTTTTTCATAGGATTTTAAACAAATCAAAGGGTATTGATTGAATGTAGATACAATACACACAACCAACACTCAAAACACTCAGTAATGGTATAAATCTCTCTGCCTTAAAGTGTGGAAGCTTTTTATCAAAGGATGAGTAAAACCCTAGCTTTTTCCTAATGCTCCAACCGAATCTCCACCTTTCGGAGTGATACGAACAACACCCGAGCTTCGAAACACATGTAGGAGTCCAATTTGAGCAAGGATCTTAAAGAAAATGAGATTTTATAGTGTAATTTGGAGAGAGGTTGATGCTTGCGCCCTTGGATTGTTATCCAAAACTATTACCCCAAGCGTAGGGTTCAAGTCGACGGTAGCATGATACCGGAAGTCCGGGTCGAGTCCTCAGAGACCGAATGCGCAGCGCGTGTTCATTTGTTTCGCGAACGATGGATTTAGCCTTAAAGCGGCAAACTTGGCTTAGCAGTTTAAGGGTGGGATTCACTTAACTTCGTGAATGACACGAGATTTAAAAAGACTAATTAAAACAAGGCTAAGTCAAAGGGGTTCACAACACCCATGACTTAGGCCAATTCATTCTCCTCTATAATGACCGGCTCGGGGGCGTCGTTAAACAACCCCGAACGGAAGGTTTGGTTTTTAAATTCATTCAACTAGAAATGGTGTTTATCAAAGATTAGGATTTTTGGTTCATTTGGCAAACGGCCGAATTGACATCGCCCTAAGCATCACACGTGCCAAGTAGATAAACTCTTGGCTACGAGTGATCAAAGAGATTAACAAACCCGAGCTTTGTTACATAAAATTAATCCTATTTCTTTGATTAACATGCAACGTTTGCATCCTGGCGAGGAGGGTGAATCAACCTAAGTCACGGGGTGCTAAACACCCCATGACCGAGCCTATAACGACTACTCGATCATAACTACTGGAAACATGACTATTTTTATAAAGGAAATAAAAAACATGACATATGACTTTATGAACTGATTTTTATGGAAGATTATAGGTTAGCCTACAACGTTAAACTATGAGAAATTAACAGAAAACTAATCGAACCAAGAGTTTTCTAAGGATTAAGCTAGAAAAACGAGAAAATAAATTAACCAACAAAAACGGAAATAAACTAGATTTATATAAAGGTCTTACCAAGTACTACAACATTAATGAAGAGCATTTACCTTGAAACTAAATGCAAAAGCTCCAAATCCTAGAGAGAAGGTAGAGCAAAAATAAGCTACAAACTAAGGAGGAAGAGAGAGAAGGTAGAAATCCAAGCTAACCCTACAATTATGAGGTTGAAGACCCTTTATAGGCCCAAAAATTCATCCCAAGTTATTACAAAATTGCCACTAGATATTTCCTGATCGGGCTCCAAATTTGCAGAAAATCAAAGCTTCAACCGGTAGAGCAAAAAGCTTCTACCGGTTGAAAAACCTTCTGTTCAGCTTCAACCGGTAGAGCAAAAAGCTTCTACCGGTTGAAAAACATTCTGTTCAGCTTCAACCGGTAGAGCAAAAAGCTTCTACCGGTTGAAAAACCTTCTGTTCTGCTTCAACCGGTAGAGCAAAATGTGTCAACCGGTTGAAAGAGTAAAAACTGGGAATTCTTTAAATCTTGATCTCTTGACCTTCCGGCTTCCCGAGTCTTGTTCAAAACTTCATTCTTTGATTCCCGGGACTCGACGACGGGGTGCGATGTGGCCTCGGGTGCTTGGACATCCCATGGTCATAACGTGGCGTTAAAACACGCCTCATTCTCGTCTTTTACCTGAAACTTACAAAAAGCACCCTCGTGCAAAATCAATCGTATAAAGCAATGAAATATGCGTGCGCGTGATAAAAAAGGAGTGAGATAAGCCCCAATATAAACACTTTTGGGGGCTTATCACAGCCCCCAACTTGGACTTTGCTCGTCCCGAGTAAACTAATCCGAATTAACTTAACTATATACGCTATGTAAACTTCCCAAGATCCACGATACGGTAACTATGCTCGATTAACAAAACAAGGTATGAGTACACACACCCCGGTGAATCCGAAATTATGAAACCCACGCATACACATGCCATGAACTAGAGAGAACAAATTATGCCAAGAAAAGTAGTCAAGTGCATGCACCACGTCAAGCTTCGATTCCAAAACCTCACAAAGGTACGCTCAAATTCGAATTTTTTTACTTGGTAAAAACAATCACATCCCATGAAAGGCGCTAGCGAGAATTGCAAAAGCGAGAGATAAAAGCGCTAAGCATGCTATCAAAAGGGCGCCGAAATGCTTGAACAAACTACGTATTCACAACTATGCAAAATTAAGACGGAAATCATGCGTAGATAGATATAAACATCCAAAATGCATCACGTGGAGTTAGGAGTGACATAACCAAGATCAACTAAGGTCTTTAAAGCATATAATGACCGTGGTTTTTTTTTCAAAGAAGGGGACACAAAAATTTGGTGGTGGCCATATCACTTGCTAGGTCGAACTACCCTTAGCCACCACCGACCCACAATCCAACTGTCAAGGCCACATGCCGGCCACAGAAAAAACAACATGATACTAAAATAACTAAAAGTTTGACACGACAATTTTAAATCCTAACAAGTACGTCTACTAAAACTAACAACCACCGACTCAAGTCTACTCATCATCGTCTTCCTCCTCATGGTACTCTCCCTCATCGTCCTCATCCTCATCTTCATCCTCTTGTTCGAAATCAAAAGACTCCTCCAAGTCCGAAGTATCGGGCACCTTATCCTCCTCGGTTTCCACATATTCCTTTTTCGAGCGGGCCGTCTCACATTGAACCAACCATCTCACCATTCTCATAAGTTTTCCCATCTTCCTCTTTTGACGCCTTTGACCCGCTTTTATCTCCCGGCTGTCATCCATAATGACTTGTTGGCGTGCGTGGAGAATCTCGCAATATTGGTTGACACGGGCAACACCCTTCTTGGCGGTAGGCATGGAGGAAGCAACGGTCTCGGCGCGAGCTCTCGAGAGGCTTTTGCTCTTGTTCCACGAGCCGGCAGTGATTGGCCCCGGTGAACCGGGAACTAGTTCATCCCCCGAAGCCGGTTTACACTTGGCTTTCTCGCAAAAAGCCGAGATCATAAGGGGGAAGGGTATTTTTCCCCTAGCACCTCCCCGGTCCCGAAAATCCCTAATCCCGTTCCAGATTCGCCTCGCCCAATCAACCACATCCGTATCGGACCCAAATACCACCAATTTTTCCCCATCTTCCTTTGAAGGCGTCTTCTCATTGCTAAAAGGCGTGAGGTTGCAATGCATTATTTTGTTAAGTGCGCGGTACTTCTCCTTCAACCTCCCCACGACATACGTCTCATTCTCAATGTCATAAGAGCTCGGATCATCGGTGAGAATATGCACTTGCTCATTTAGGGGCTTCTCCCAAGTCTTCCTAGGGTACGTGATCGAATCGGGGTCGGGGCGCCTATACCGAAGGTATTCAGCGATTGAGTCGGGTGTCACGACAACCCTTTGGCCCCCGACCATGGAGATGACCTTTCGCTCCTCCTTGTTCACCACCATATTCTCATAGAAGGTCTTGACCATCTTCTTCCTAAACATCCCTCGTTCTGCGAAGAAAAAACGTAGCTCGTGGCGTACAATGGATTGCACAACAGGGTGATCCTCCATTTTTCTCAAATCCACCTGCCGCTCGCAATTGAAAACTCTTTTTTTCATTTTCTTCACCCACTTTTCTTTATCAAGTCTTTCCTCTTCCTCCCTCTGTCTTTTCTTTCTCTCCTCCTCCTCGTTTGGCTCAACCACGGGGTGTTTGCCCACATTTTCAGCTTGCCCTTTGCTAGACCCAGACCCATATCTTGGTTGACTACCATAACCTGTTTTCTTTGTCGCTACGTGCTTCCTTTTCACCATGATTGTTGTTATAACAGAGTAGAAACTAGACAGCATAATAAGCACTCAGTAGCCCCACAGCAATGAACAAATCTCGGCCCTAATTCAACGACCGCACAGACCTCCGATCAATCTCCAACCAACCCCCTTACTTCAATGATTCAGACAATCAGCAACAATGCAATTCAACTAATCAAAGATTATGTCCCACAAAGTAGTAAAAACAGAGCACAGAAACAACCCCAGATGTCAAGCACAATAACAGATTTTTCAGTGGGGGCACGAACGGGATCAAGGAGGAAGAGGGATAGCCACACTTACCCACTAGTTGATGTATAAACCCAGAAGTTTGTGGAAACCCTTGACTGCTCTGAACTTGACCGAAACCCAGAAGTTTGTGGAAACCCCCTTGAAGTTCACGGTGCCCTTGACAGACCCCAGAAATTCGACTGCCCCTGTGGATGGTGGTGATTTAGGGGTTACGGGTTATGGGTTGTAGAGAGAGAGAGATCGTGTATGGGAATCGATTTTGGGGTGAGAGAACACCGAATATTGGGTTTGTGGTTTTCTCGGCTGTGGAGAAGAAGATGATGATGTATGGTGGTACGGTTATGGAGGTAGAGGGGGAGAGAGATCGTGGATATGAGAGATTTTGGGAGAGAGAGAAGTGACGGGGTGAGGGATTTTAGGTCGTGGGTTTTGTAAGGAACAAGAAGGAGATGCTTTTATAGTGGAGAGAGATGAAATCTGGCTGCCCTTTCTGAAAATTAACCCTTTCGACCGGTAGAACAAAATATGCCAAACGGTCGACAATCTTTCTGTTCCCTGTCAATCGGTAGAACAAAATGTGCCAACCGGTCCAAAAACCTTCTGTTCGCGTTCAACCGGTTGAACAAAATATTTCTACCGGTTGAGACTGCAAAATCTGATTTCCACTAAAATTCTCAACCCAACTTCTTCCAACCTTATTTCTCCCATTCACACACCTCCAAATCACCTTCCCATATGAAATTAAATTCCCCACAACCCTCCGCACATCCGGTTTCCTATGTTTGAACAAAAATGGAGACTCGGACTACGGTTCAAATTAAAGGACAAGGGGACACGTGAGTGGTATAATCATTCAAGAATGCCTTGTATCATATCCAAATTATGTCACCCACTCCAATATGATGCATTAATGATATCCACACTACTTGAGCATGAATGAAAGAATATTATTTGTGCAATTGCGGGAAATGAGAACAAAAATCATGGGATGCTTTAAAATGAACTTCCACTCTACGATGCACGATACTCAACCACTGGAGATCAAATTGTTCGCTAGAGTTCATGTATATGCCAATGATATGGATTCAAACACAAAATTGAATTCACCGGAGTACCGACTCTTGACATTATGAACAAAACCGAGCATATTTAACGTATCATGCGTGATAAAACCTAATCACAAGGGAAGATTACACACAAAAAAATTTAATTTATACAAAGACAAAAATGTAAAGGATTAGTATAATTAATTTATGCAAAGACAAAAATGTAAAGGATTAGTATAATCCACCCCCCCAAACTTGAAATGTGCAGTGTCCTCAATGCATGAGATAAAAGGGTAAGGAGAGGGCGGAACAAAAATGTACCGACGGGGAGGCATGTCAACCTCCAAGACCTCGACCAAGTGTGAGGAATTTTTCTATCACTTACTCCGTTCGTCATCGGCAATGCTTCCAAGGCTTCCTCCTTCGGCCCCTTTCCGGGACCACAGCTAGTTGTACAGGACCATCCTCGACGACTTTATAGGCCTTACAACCGCGACGTTTCATCACACCCATGCTTTGAGCTCCTGAATGCCGCACTCGCCGCCAAGTTAGGCCCAAACTACCAAGGCTGGTACGGTAGCATGGTTACCCTGCAAAAGACTTAATTGCCGACTACCTACTAAGAGAAGCAATATGAGAATCGCCCGGCTCGTGTTATCCGGGCTCCACAGAGAACAATATATACAATATGTACAATGAAAAAGGAAAAGCCACCATGATCATCACGCGATCGCACGGGTACTACTTTTCTTCCCAAACTCGAGACTGTGGCTAGGCCATACGTAGCTCAAGCTCGGGTGGCTATACCGGACCGACTAAACACTGTTCGAGCACGGCAAACACTAGAGCTCTCTCAAACTCCACGGATTTTACTTCTCCTAGAAATTTGTTACGTCAGAACTCGGAGCATCCAAGTCGCACACAATACCCCGTCAAACAATCAAGTCCAACGTCCCCAACGAAGTCCGCACAAGGCGGACACAAGATAGAGCCTGTCGCCGTGCCATAAGCATGAGAGTATTCAAGCGCCCCCACCCATTCACGAAAACTCACTCTCTGCTAGGGGCTGATCTAAAGAGCGCGGGCGTTTAGTTGCGAATTACTCCTATCAGAAAGGCCTTTTATAAACACAAGCCATATGTCACTGACGCGTTCGTGTAATCTTATCCTCACATGTGGGGTCTCCAAGATTTTATTAAAAAGAATAAAGAATGGCCCTTCTAACCGGAGCTGGGCACACGCGCATTGTTGTCTAGCCGGCGTGCAAGCTAGTCCCAAGTCAATGATGGGAAACCCAATGCAAGAGGGAGCAAAGGGTCGGGCCCTCCAAACAATGAAGTTCAGAGGTACGCGTTAGCTCCCCGTGAAAAGTGAAGTCATGAAGACTCCACGGGCAAATCACACAAGAATTTTTAAACCGGAGGGTCGTCCTCATAGACTGGATCGACCAACCTTTCAACCTCCTCCTCTTCATTAAAATTTTCCAAAAATGGCTTTAAACGTTGACCGTTCACCTTGAAAATATTACCATCTTTTGGATTGTAAACATCTATCGCCCCATAAGGATACACTTGATGCACAAAATATGGCCCAACCCACCGTGAGCGCAATTTTCCCGGAAAAAGATGGAGTCTAGAGTTATACAAAAGCACTTTTTGGTTCACATGAAAATCCTTTCGCAAAATGTTTTTATCGTGAAATTCCTTGACTTTAGCCTTATAAATAGCCGTGCTCTCATATGCATCTCTCCGAATCTCCTCAAGCTCATTGATTTGGAGCGTACCGGCCTCGGGCATACGATAATTCAAAGATTTGATGGCCCAATAGGCCTTGTGCTCAAGCTCAACCGGCAAGTGACACGCCTTCCCATAAACCAAGCGGTAAGGGGACATCCCCAACACCGTCTTATACGCGGTTCGATAGGCCGACAAGGAATCGGTCAATCGCTTAGACCAATCCTTTCGATTAGGATTCACCGTTTTCTCAAGAATGTGCTTAATTTCCCTATTAGCAAGTTTGGCTTGACCATTGGTTTGTGGATGATAGGCCGTAGAGACCTTATGAGTAATACCGTACTTACGCATTAAAGTTTCAAAGGGCCTATTGCAAAAATGAGTCCCTTGATCACTAATGATCGCGCGCGGAGTACCAAACCTAGCCAAAACATGCTCTTTCAAGAACTCTATGACCACCTTGTGGTCATTAGTACGAGTGGGGATAGCCTCAACCCACTTGGACACGTAGTCCACCGCAAGAAGGATATAGAGATACCCGAAAGACATAGGAAACGGCCCCATAAAATCGATGCCCCAACAATCGAAGACTTCCACAACAATAACATTGGTTAGGGGCATCATGTTCCGCCTAGTCACTCCTCCCAATTGTTGACACCACTCACACGTTTTACAAAACTCGAAAGCATCTTTGAAAAGTGTCGGCCAATATAACCCGCATTGAAGAATTTTTGCGGAGGTTTTCTTGGCGGAGAAGTGTCCCCCACATGCCTCGGTGTGGCAAAAGGAAAGGACGGCACGGTGATCCACATCCGGCACACATCGCCGGATGATTTGATCCGGAAAATACTTAAAGAGATAAGGATCATCAAAGAAAAATCTTTTCACCTCAAACAAAAACCGCCGCCTCTCTTGCGGAGTCCAAACAGTAGGAAGTTGGCCCGTGGCTAAGTAATTCACAATATCCGCGAACCACGGGCAAGACGAGACACCAAACAACTGCTCATCCGGGAATGTGTCAACTATCGGAATGTTCGAGGAGCGATCCTCAAACTCGAGACGAGACAAATGATCCGCGACCACATTTTCAACTCCCTTTTTATCCTTGATTATTAAGTTGAATTCTTGGAGCAAAAGGACCCACCTAATTAACCGCGCTTTAGCATCTTGCTTAGTCATTAGATATTTTAACGCGGCGTGGTCCGTGAAGACCACAATAGGGGACCCTATCAAGTAAGACCGGAACTTATCAAGAGCAAAGACTACCGCGAGCAACTCTTTCTCCGTGGTGGAGTAGTTCAATTGAGCATCATTAAGAGTTTTGCTCGCGTAAGAAATGACACATGGATCTTTCCCTCTCCTTTGGCCCAAGACGGCGCCAATCGCGTAATCACTCGCGTCGCACATCAACTCAAACGGAAGATCCCAATCGGGAGCTCGCACAATCGGTGGGGTGGTGAGACTAGATTTCAACTTAGAGAAAGCCCCCTCACACGCGGGTGTCCATGTGAATGGCGCGTCCTTCGAGAGGAGGTGACACAACGGACGCGAGATGGCACTAAATCCTTGATGAAACGGCGGTAGAAACCCGCGTGCCCAAGAAAAGACCGAATGTCTTTCACACACTTAGGGGTAGGGAGGTTTGCAATTAAGTCAATTTTGGCCTTGTCAACCTCTATCCCCTTCGACGACACAATGTGCCCCAACACAATCCCATTAGTCACCATGAAATGGCACTTCTCCCAATTGAGGATAAGGTTTTTCTCCTCACACCTCTCCAAGACACGCTCAAGGTTCCCTAAACACGACTCAAAAGAGTCCCCGAATACCGAGAAGTCATCCATGAAGACTTCAACGATCTTCTCCACCATATCACTAAAAATGCCCATCATGCACCTTGAAAAGGTTCCGGGCGCATTACATAAGCCAAAGGGCATGCGCTTATAAGCGAAAGTGCCAAAGGGACACGTGAAGGTGGTCTTCTCTTGATCCCCAAGAGCGACCTCGAATATACCCTGAGTACCCGTCGAGAAAGCAATAAAAAGCATGACCGGCTACCCTCTCCAAGATTTGATCTATGAATGGGAGAGGGAAGTGGTCCTTACGCGTGCTCGCATTCAACTTCCGATAATCAATACACACTCTCCATCCGGTGGTCACCCTTTGAGGTACCAATTCATCATTGGAATTTTTGACCACCGTGATGCCGGACTTCTTTGAAACCACTTGGATAGGGCTCACCCACTTACTATCCGCGATAGGGTAGATGATCCCAACATCCAATAACTTTAAGACCTCCGCCCGAACCACGTCTTTCATGATTGGATTCAAACGACGTTGTGGTTGGCGAGACGGCTTCACATCTTCCTCAAGATAGATGTGGTGTGTGCAAACTGAGGGATCAATCCCGTGAATATCGGCAATGGACCAACCGATGGCCTTAGTGTGCCGCTTCAACACCGCTAACAAACCGGACTCTTGGTGTGCCTCAAGGGAAGAGGAAATCACCACGGGGAAGGTTTCACGAACGCCAAGGAAGGCATACTTCAAAGTGTCCGGGAGGGTTTTCACTTCAAGAATGGGTGGTTGGACACTAGATGGAAGAGTTTTGCTTTCTAGGGGGGGCAAATCTTCAAACTTAGGATACCACGTGTCCGTACCACAAATATCCTCCACTTCTAACAACGAGTACAAGTACTCAACCTCCGGCGAATCTAAGAACGACGCCTCCTCGGCGGTAAGACAAACCTCAAGTGGATCCTTATATAGTATGGTGTCAACATGCTCTTGGACCAAAGTGTCAATGAGACTCACATCGTGAACATCATCATCGTCTCCCATTTGAGACCCAATGTTAAAAACATTCACCGCCATTTTCATGTTCCCGAACGTCATGTTCAATAACCCATTACGACAATGAATGATCGCATCGGAAGTCGCCAAGAAGGGGCGTCCGAGAATGATGGGTGTCTGTGCCTGTGAAGTATTGGCGACGGGACACGTGTCTAGAACCACAAAGTCCACAGGGTAGACAAAGTTGTCCACTTGGACTAAGACATCCTCCACTAAACCCCGAGGAATACGGATACTACGATCCGCCAATTGAAGCGTCACTCTCGTAGGTTTCATCTCTCCCAATCCTAACTCCTCATATACCGAAAATGGAAGCAAATTCACACTCGCACCCAAATCAAGCAAAGCTCTCTCAACTCTCTTACCCCCTATGACAATGGAAATAGTAGGACAATCGGGGTCTTTGTACTTAGGAGCTATGTTGTTTTGGATGATGGAACTGACTTGCTCAGTGAGAAAAACTTTCTTTTGGACATTCAACTTGCGTTTAACAGTGCATAAGTCCTTAAGAAATTTGGCATATTTGGGTATGGTTCGAATAGCATCCAACAGAGGGATGTTGATCTTAACTTGCTCGAGAACCTCATACACCTCGGTGTCGGAAGAAGGCTTGGCCGGCACTTTCAACCTTTGGGGATAAGGTACCGGAAACGGACAAACGGGAGGCTCTTGCTCCAAGACCTTGGGTGGCACAACCGGATCACTAGAAGAAGGTTGCTCAACAACAACCGGAATGGAAGGGACCACGGGAGGAGTAGGTTTTGAAGGGATAGTCTTATCGATCTCCTTACCACTTCTCAAGACGGAAATCGACTTGGCGTGCTCAAGATCATTCGGGTCTTGGCCCGGCGTGGTGCAAGCCAAATGGGCTCCTTGGGGGTTTGCTTGTGGTTGAGATGGGAACCTTCCCTTCTCTTGTTGAAGCTGCCCCACGGACGTGGTTAACCGGGTCACTTGACCTTGGATCTCTCTCAATGCATGAGCATTTTGCTCATTGGTAACCATTTGACTTTGCATGAAAAATTGCATGGTCTCTTCCAAAGAGCGCTTTTGAGGCGCCTGATAAAAATTAGACCCATGGTGTTGTTGATTTGGAGGGAACCGGGCTTGACCTTGGCCTTGGCCTTGAGTTTGACCTTCGGAGGGCCGATAGCCTTGGTTATAGCCCGGGGGCGGCCTTTGAGCTTGCCTTTGGTTTGTCCCCCCCAACCGAGATTAGGATGGTCCTTGGTTCCGGGGTTATAGGTGTTCGAGAAAGGGTCATATCGTTGACCGACGGCACTCACCTCTGCTTCGAACAACACCCGAGCTTCGAAACACATGTAGGAGTCCAATTTGAGCAAGGATCTTAAAGAAAATGAGATTTTATAGTGTAATTTGGAGAGAGGTTGATGCTTGCGCCCTTGGATTGTTATCCAAAACTATTACCCCAAGCGTAGGGTTCAAGTCGACGGTAGCATGATACCGGAAGTCCGGGTCGAGTCCTCAGAGACCGAATGTGCAGCGCGTGTTCATTTGTTTCTCGAACGATGGATTTAGCCTTAAAGCGGCAAACTTGGCTTAGCAGTTTAAGGGTGGGATTCACTTAACTTCGTGAATGACACGAGATTTAAAAAGACTAATTAAAACAAGGCTAAGTCAAAGGGGTTCACAACACCCATGACTTAGGCCAATTCATTCTCCTCTATAATGACCGGCTCGGGGGCGTCGTTAAACAACCCCGAACGGAAGGTTTGGTTTTTAAATTCATTCAACTAGAAATGGTGTTTATCAAAGATTAGGATTTTTGGTTCATTTGGCAAACGGTCGAATTGACATCGCCCTAAGCATCACACGTGCCAAGTAGATAAACTCTTGGCTACGAGTGATCAAAGAGATTAACAAACCCGAGCTTTGTTACATAAAATTAATCCTATTTCTTTGATTAACATGCAATGTTTGCATCCTGGCGAAGAGGGTGAATCAACCTAAGTCACGGGGTGCTAAACACCCCATGACCGAGCCTATAACGACTACTCGATCATAACTACTGGAAACATGACTATTTTTATAAAGGAAATAAAAAACATGACATATGACTTTATGAACTGATTTTTATGGAAGATTATAGGTTAGCCTACAATGTTAAACTATGAGAAATTAACAGACAACTAATCGAACCAAGAGTTTTCTAAGGATTAAGCTAGAAAAACGAGAAAATAAATTAACCAACAAAAACGGAAATAAACTAGATTTATATAAAGGTCTTACCAAGTACTACAACATTAATGAAGAGCATTTACCTTGAAACTAAATGCAAAAGCTCCAAATCCTAGAGAGAAGGTAAGAGCAAAAATAAGCTACAAACTAAGGAGGAAGAGAGAGAAGGTAGAAATCCAAGCTAACCCTACAATTCTGAGGTTGAAGACCCTTTATAGGCCCAAAAAGTCATCCCAAGTTATTACAAAATTGCCACTAGATATTTCCTGATCGGGCTCCAAATTTGCAGAAAATCAAAGCTTCAACCGGTAGAGCAAAAAGCTTCTACCGGTTGAAAAACCTTCTGTTCAGCTTCAACCGGTAGAGCAAAAAGCTTCTACCGGTTGAAAAACCTTCTATTCTGCTTCAACCGGTAGAGCAAAATGTGTTAACCGGTTGAAAGAGTAAAAACTGGGAATTCTTTAAATCTTGATCCCTTGACCTTCCGGCTTCCCGAGTCTTGTTCAAAACTTCATTCTTTGATTCCCGGGACTCGACGACGGGGTGCGATGTGGCCTCGGGTGCTTGGACATCCCATGGTCATAACGTGGCGTTAAAACACGCCTCATTCTCGTCTTTTACCTGAAACTTACAAAAAGCACCCTCGTGCAAAATCAATTGTTTAAAGCAATGAAATATGCGTGCGCGTGATAAAAAAGGAGCGAGATAAGCCCCAATATAAACACTTTTGGGGGCTTATCAGTTGAAGAAAATGGAAAAGGGAGAAGGGAGAGAGAGAGAGAGCCGGCTGATGAGGAGGGGAGGGGATTTGATTTCTCTCCTCTCATCCACCACACACACACACATATAATTCAAAAGGATTACACCCCAAGTCCCTATAGTGGCTTGTGTAATGTAATTGGGTCCCAACTCACTCATATCACTAACTAATCCAACATTTAAACATTTTAGACAATTCCTCACATTTCCCCAACTTTATTTCCAAAAAAATATTTAAAAACACCGGTCTTTACAATGTTAGAGTTACATAAATATCTCTCAAAATAGGTTCATGAGATACATAGATAACTCTCCATATATGCTTTTCCAAATCCATATGCAAGCACTTCACGCAATCATATCATGCTCAATGCAGGGTACCTGAAAATGATAGGTTGAGCTCACTAGCCCAGTTGGAAAATTTCGTCTACTTATTACTAATTGCATTGCGATGAATGTGCAAGACGGAAATGAGTAAGGATAATACTTAACAATAGTCAAGACTTATGAGAACCCAATAAGATGGAATATACCTAACCAAGTCACTAGATTTCTTTACTACCAATTCATTGTACCCGATACATACCCAACTTCTCATTTGTGTCAAACACACCAAGTTCCTCATGAAATCAATTAATTGTCATTTTAAGTTCTAAAGGTTCCTAGCGACTCACTTAGAAGTGGTCCTAATATCCATCCTGGCATCACAAGACCCCGTGTATTCTTCCATTTGGCCAAGGCGTACTCCTAGTGACACATCCGTTGGATGGCCCCAGTATCTTACTGGGCATCAAGTGACTCCGTGTCCATCATTTCAATTACCCATTTTTCAATTAAAGTTCATCAAACTCACTTACGCATCATTGCATAACACACGTCCCAAGTTACCACTCAAATGGTGTCATGTATCCATTATCCGACATAAGAACATGTCTACGGTTTGTCATATATTGTGTTCCCATAAAATCAACTACAATCAATCAAGAGTGTTACGCTCACCCACACAACGTCCCATAAGTGTTTAAGTGTTTCCGGAATAGTACACCACGATCTAGAAGTGACTTACGCGTTCGAGGACCAAACAAGAACCAAGGAAGGAGCCCGGACCAAAACAAAACAAGGGATACAAACTGTCAAAACCGCTCAAGCGGAAATTCCAACAACACAAATTTCTGGCAGATTTTCAGATTTCTCCCTAAGGATGAA
Source organism: Vaccinium myrtillus (assembly GCA_016920895.1). NCBI lineage: Eukaryota > Viridiplantae > Streptophyta > Magnoliopsida > Ericales > Ericaceae > Vaccinium > Vaccinium myrtillus. Next base: position 20,808,278 of record CM029271.1, read on the forward strand.
ACTTTAACCCAAAACTCAATTTTGAGGTCCAATACCAAATTTTCTTGATATCAATCAACTAACATACATGTAAAACGGTAAAATCATCAATTAGGCAAGGAGTTCAACAATAAATTTCATAGATCAAAGGGACTTAAAGATCCAAGTCTTAAACCAAGCGAGTTTTTCAAAGAAATCAAGAGATACAAGGGAAATCATGAAATTTAAGCAACATTCAACCCACAACAAGTAGAAATAGGAGATTAAGAAGTCCATACCTCAAGATCAATCTTCAAACCAAGTGTAGAACCAAGCCCTAGCCTCCAAACTCTAGAATCCACCGATTGATGCTCTCCCAAGGCAAATGCAAGAAGGATTCAAGCTCTAAAGATCAATGGCTGAAGGATCTATGCATGGATCATGATGTTTTGATGTTTTGTGGAGAATTGTGAAGAAAGTTGAAGAAAAAATGGAGGAAAAGAGAGAGATATGGCTGGCTATAAGAGGGGGAGTGGAAGTGAAATTTTCTCTCTCCTCTCTCCTATTTATATCCAAATTTCAAATAAATACACTACACACCCTTCTTGTTACATGTGTGTTGTTAAAAGGCCCAAATCCAATCTATTTCACATAACAACCCCCAATCTAACATTTTAAACAACTAGAGGCTAGGGCACATGCGATGTGTGTGCAAATCGAACTTTGACCAAAAAGAATATGCACAAAAGCTACTAGTTTATTTTTTGTTCATGTATGGATCGCACTATTTTTTTCAAAACTAAATGACAGTAGATCAAAATTGTAATAACCCGAAATTTCGTAAATAAAAATTTCGATTTATTAATTCGATTATTTATTTTAACATTGCTAAATGAATATAATTTATTATTTAGTTTAAATAAATTAGATTTAATTTGTTTATTTCTTTTATTTATACTTTCCGCGCCATAAATCAACGCGTGCACACCAGGTATTTCACCACAGTGCGTCCGGAAGCCCTACTATTTCCCCCAACTCCTATTTTGTCCTATTATGACTAGCCTTATCCTATTTAAAACCTAAATTAGGCCTATTCCTATTTTTGGAAAAATCCTAATTAGGCATATGCTCAATTTTGACTTTTCTACCAATTTTGACTTTACTTTTACTAACCCTAATTTGGAGTTTTGTGAATAAATGAGAGCTAGAGAGAGAGAGGGCGGTTTGGGGAGGAAAGGTGTGAGAAATTTCTTCCCTCGCCGTATAATTTTACGGACGGGTACCCATACGCACGTTCGCGCACATTTCGGCTCCGTTTTTTTTCTTCTAAATTCCGTGGCATTATATTTTTGGATTCTCTTAAAACTATTTAGGAATTTCCTATCATACTTATTTATTTTCTTAAAACTAGTAGTTCTTTAATTATTATTCGCGGTACACTAGTTTGTATTTTTCGCGCACAAAACCAACCGTACGGAGTATTTCTCGTCCCAACAATGGGGATCCTATCTCCCAATTAATGGGGGAACTTATCTTATCCTATTATTGCTAGCCTTATAAGGCTATTATTTATAGAGTTACTTTTACTATAAAGTGGTTGTGTATATATGTATAGATATAGATGTATTATACCCCGTGGCTAGTTTCGTGTGTATAACTAGTACCCAAAACTACCCAACTACGCCCCACTATAACGAACCTAGACATATTATGTCTTATCCTAAGTATCTAGAAGCCCATACTTGGACCCCAAGCTTTAATCTAGTGGGGAAATTATCTTTATCCTAAAACTAGCCATTAAAAGCCTACAATTTTACTTTTACAAAAGGTTTTTTGGACACTTGTGGGGAGAGGGAATGGCTGATTTTTGAGGGAGAGGGAGCTCTCTTGCTTCAGTATAAATAGGTTCTCCCATTAGTTCATTCTCACACTCAAAATTCTCCTCACCACCTTTGTAGTAAACTAGCTTTCCAAGTAGAAAAACTCAATGAGTTCTTCTTGAAACTCATCCTAAACCACCACACTCCACCACTCTCGACCACCCCTAGATCTTAGAAGAGTAGCATAAGTTAGTAAGAAAGCGTTCAACTAGTCGTTACGCCGCCGGAATCCAATTAGTTTAATCGGCTTCCGACTAATCATCGGATTTAAGGTAGATACTTTATCATAACCCTAGATTAGTATTTTCTAGTTCATTTTAATTATGATGTTATTATGCTTAATTATGTTTAGATGAGATTATGTTGGATAATCGGCGGTTTAATAAAGATTAGACTTTGAAAATCACACTTAGTCGTTACTATGCACGATTTGAAATTGACTTTTCAAAATGCACCGTTATAATGCCCGATGGACTTTTGGAAAACCAAATTACCCAGTTATAATGCCCGAATGAAAATCGACTTTTCAAATTTACGCCGTTATGCTGCCCGATTGATTGTTTTTTGGAAAATAGCCGACTAAACTTTTTCTTAAAGCAACTTCAAAATGTTTTGACTGTACTTGGACTGTTGAGATTAACCCAAGGCTAACACCCTTGAGGGTCTGTCAAAAAAGATATGCCTAGCGCTGTCTAAGAAAGGAATGGTGCCAGTAACTGCATTCGTGCGACCATCTAGCCTGGGACTCTCCTGGTTATCTCATTGTCTAAAGAAAGTCACCAAATGATATTTTATACTAAAGTAACACGGTTATCGTGAAATGATTTTAAACGGAAGATTTATTGTGAAACGTTTTTAAATGGAGGATTTTTATGAAATTATGGCATGTGCACGTTTTCCGAGACGATACGACACGACACGTTTTTCAAGAAAATGATCGATTGTTTTCACAAGAAGAAATAGAGATGAGAATGAAAATGATGCTGAAATGAAAATTTGGACAATGCTGCCATTAGAGTCTTGTCTCAGTTCCCCGAGGTGAACTGGTGGTCGAAGCTCAATGGAACTATACGGTAGTGTTGTTTAGAGTATCTCCTCAAATTCTGCGGGGTGAATCTGATGGTCAGAACTTACTCAGTACAACACATAGCAAGCGGACCTCATAAACAAACTGGTGGGGATTCAGTGATATGGGTAGCCGGGACTATGTCGTGTGTGACGCGGAGTTAGCGAACCTCATAACTGCGGGTAGTCAGTATATGGGTGGCCGACCCTTCGAACGGAAAGGTTGGTAACCGTTGGAGCGGGCCAATAACTTTCGAGAGATGTGAGATTTTGATATGGTTGAAATTTGAAGAAGAATGTTGTTATGAGAATATGATATGATATACTGACACTGCACTCTGATTTTGGAAATGATACGAGACACTGATTTTTGTTAAGCTGCACTTGATTGTTTTAACTCTGATATTTGAACACGCATGACTTTACTATTTACCTGCTACCTACAATATTGTTCTAGAATTGCTAGTTTAAGGTTGGGGTAGGGTATCTATTGAGTGTCCACGCTCACGGTGTTGCATTTGTGCGACCCTGACATAATACCACGATGTTGCTTCGCGACTCTGACGTATTATGCTAGATTATCACGATGGACAGGAGGACCTCTATGGAGAACACGGAGCCGGAGGAGCTGCCGAGATGGAGATCAACCATGCAGAGGAATTTGCGGAGCCGTAGAGCTTACCCGGTCTACCTTTTTGTAATCTGTAGAGGACAGAATATTCACATTAAACTTTAGATTATTATTATTATTTCTGTTTAAAATATTCAGTTGTAATAATAATTAACGTATCCCAAAATGTGGGGCGTTACATAAATATATTCTAAATCACATATCATCATTTTCCACATTATGCTCTGTGTTATGGTAGATTGCTCGTAATCAAATCATACATTACCATGCTACCACTGTCGCCGCTGCCACTTTTCCCACGATCTAATACCCAACTACTCTTCGATTAGATTTTGTAAGTCAATTATGTTAGCTCTAATGGAGAAATATCCATTTTGCACAGTAAAGGCCTAACTTTATTATTTCATAGATTGTGAAGATGATGTTTTAAGTTCGATTAAGGATACCATGATCTTGATGTGTTAGATGAAAGAATAAGCACACCAAGAAATAATTACTTGATTTCCGTTCGTGTTTCATCCATTGTAGCATTCTCATCTCCACAATTATTCGAAAATGAAAAACTATTTTTCTATCTCGCATTCCTGAATGACAACAAATTATAATCAGAATATAGACGAATGATATAATAGTGTCGGTTAATGTTCTAAAATACACAAAACTCTTTCTTGAATTAAACTAACATTAAATTGGAGTCCTGTGTTGCAAACCTCAATAGCCACTACAACTTGATCCCAGTGTTGAACACACGAAAAGGTCCTTTTATAGAGCAAAAATTAATATCTTAATTTTTTTTCCCTTGGTCCAATAATTTTCGAGAACTTTGAAATATTTTCCTGTTGTACATGTGGACTACACAATATTTTGATCGATATTACTTAAATTTGATAGAAAAGTACATAGGTGTTAGATAGTGGGAAAAACGGTGTTATGAGCATAATGGCCTCTAAAAACAGCATGTACAATCTGTAAAAATATAGTTTACAGTAAACTCTGCCGGTTTTTTTCCTAATGCTTTTCAACTCCTACAACTAAAATAGGAACACTGCGATAAATGAAGAAAAAAGAATGAGTAGGAGAAGAAGAAAACGCACAAAAATAAATAAATAAATAAATCTAAAGACCAAAAACTTTAGAGAGATAGAATGTACCTTTTTTTAATCAAAACAAAATGCCAATCTAAGTGTTTCCATTTTGGGTAATAATGGAAAAAGAAATTTGACACAATGATACTACACCAATTTATGCTCTCCCTTTATATATTAGATAGATAGAATAGATTGCTCACAATTCCCCAACTTTATTTAAAAAATATCATTTAAAATTACGAGTCTCTACAAAATATACAATGTATAGTGTATACATGATTTTTTTAGATTGAATTTGGGGTTAGGAGTGTATGTGTGCATTGAAGAATTGCACTACCTTGAAGTGCCCCACTACTTGCTAGAATTGGTCTATAAGAAATCAGCTTGAATGATAATTGCATTGTTATTTATTGTAGGAAAGGTCAGCGCGTAGGGTGACGAGGCAGTTGACCAACCAATAATAGCTATCCACGTGGCTTGACAAGATTCAACGGACACGTCATCGGTCAACCAAAAATGAGGACTGAGGGAGATCCCCACCGCGAGGAGACGACCTCGCGGAAGGACATAGCAAAACTAAAGACACCCTAAGCAAGGGATGCCCTATACGAGGGAAGTGCTACTAAGGAGAAGTTCACCCCTCGCGAGGCCCTCCGAGAAGAGGACCAACGCGACGGGAAAGAGTGAACGCTCATACAAGTACGCAAGCCGAGCTCGCGACTATACCTGACCAAAAGGCAGGGATAGGGAAGTCGATACGAGCTCGAAAGAGGTCTTGGCGCGAGCCAAAGGGCTCGCAACCATACCCAACACAGCGGGAATAGGGGAGAAACAAGTGGCTTGGTGGCTTTAAGGGATTAAGGGTCGCGACGAGGGGAAAGCGATGCACTGGCATGGTCTAATGGAAGCTTCCTAACGGCCAGTGACATCACCCACGTCGCCCGGGTATACGGAGAGAGCACGTGTCATCATGTTATTGGGGAAATGTCTGCAGCCCCATGATTGGGTGTAGATCCCTATAAATATGAGACATTCATTCATGAATTCCAGAGACATTTTTAGAGAGATTCATTCGTCTTAGGACCACGGAAATCTTAGAGAGAGGAAGTGACTCAGAGCTCTGGAAACAAGGACTCTGTTCTTGCTAGTGCTCGCGGGCACATCTTTCTTCTAAGACTGTGATTCGATGACGATGATGATCCAAGTGGGAATGGAGTGAACGTTGCTGCCTTCTCTTTCTGTATATTTGGCTTAATCCTTCACCCCTTTACACACTCTCTTATTCATGTTCAATCGTTAGCTATTGTTTGCCTCTCCAAGTTAATTTATTGACTCAAACCACGAACCGAACCTACATAAGGCGACTCTGCTGGGGATCGAACCCAGAATTCATAGCTGATGGTTGACACAAGAAGCCGTTTACAAAATCAACGAAGTGGTTCGCAAATTCACAGTTCTTCTTCCCATAATCTCTTAAGCGCCATTGAAACTCTTCGACAAAGAGCAATGGAACGTCAACCCGTGCTAGAGGAAATTCAAGAGATTGATAATACACAAATTCTGGCTGCTAATGCTGAAACTCTCAAGACCATTAGAGATGGACAGCAGCAGATGCAAGATGGCCATACTCAGTTGCTTTTGGCCATAACTCGGCTTACTCAGGCGGTGATGGCTGCCGCGGCACCAATGGCTCCACCAGTGCCCCCACCAAGTGGTGTGGAGGGAAACCTGGTGGGTCAGCCTCAACAGCTTGGCGGAATACCACCTGCAGCACCACCACCAAATGGACATAATCCTATGGCACAAGCAGTACCAGCTCCAGGCATACCAGTTGCTGGGGGTGTTATCCCACAGCCACCAGCATTTCTCACCTTGGCAGATGTCCAAGCCTTGCTACAGCAAGAAAAGGCTAAAGCAACTTTGCCAACTCTGCCTAATCCTGAGATTCAACCACCATATCCTGCTGTGATAATGACCATGCCATATCCAGAAGGATATGTGCCACCCAAATTTGTCAAGTTTGATGGGAAGGAAGGAAGTGCTCAAGAACATGTCCACCGTTTTATTGAGACCTTGGGTGTCCATTCTCAAGATCCCAATCTTCGATTGAGGGAGTTTTCCAAGTCCCTCACTTCTAGGGCATACACTTGGTATGTCAACCTCGAACCTCACTCTGTAAACACTTGGGAAGAAATGGTGAATCTGTTTTACACCAAATTTTTCCAAGTGGTAGAGAAGATCACTTCACTGAACCTCGTGAACGAAAATCAGAAGCTGACGGAGGATATCATTGATTTCATCAAACGATTCCAAGACAAAGCTGTTCAGTGCCATGAGCCAGTTCCAGAGAAACGTCTGGTGGAAATCTGCCTCCTAGGCATGATTAAAGAATACAAGAAGCATTTGATAAATGGAAAGTACCAGACATTTTCTGCTTTGATGGAAGCAGCGTTTAATATACGTGGCACCGTTGACGTGGACGTACCAAAGACCACATGAAAAAGCAAAGCTGGTGGGATTGCTACTGCGGCCTCCGCGCAGGCCTTGCGCAGGCCACAGGGGGGTGATGGCAACCCCAAGAAAAGGATCAAGCCTTTCAAAGATTACAAGGACCAAGCACGAGATGCACCTCCATATCCTTGCAGTGTAGAAGAGGTCGTAGATCTCGTTAACGCATGGGTCACGGATGGGTGCTTGAAACTCCCAGAAATTAATATGCAGCCTAGTCAGCAAGATCGCGCGAACCCGAGGTACTGCATCTTTCACAGGAGGGTGCAACACCCTACGAGTGACTGTTGGACACTCAAAGAAATTTTTAAAAGGAAGCAAGACAACAACGAGTTAAGAGTTGGCGTAAACAGAGACGTTCGCGACAGGCCCTACCCTCAGCACGAGGAAGGGGCCGCGATGGCGGAATGCTATAATGGTGGGTACTACGACTTCATGTACGACATGGAGGATGATGTCGAGGAGGTTTACATGACCTCCTTCTATGATCACATTGAGGAGATTGCAAGCTATGATCAGCCCACTGTGGAGGTAAATGAAGAAGAAAGACATCAGATCTTGTCTAAAAGCCACAAGTTCAAAACCTTCTTTGATGGGTTGGGATTTACCCCCAACGTAAGATTGGAAATGACCAAGGCAATACTGGCATTAGCTGACCAAAGCCAGGAGGCATGTGTGGTGGAAGGCGGCTCGGTCGCGAGGACCATCCGCGAGGATTCTAACGCCATCTCCTTCTCAGACGCAGATAGGAGGGTGCCATTTCCCCATAACAGACCTTTGTTTGTCACTGCCTACATTAATGGTATGGAGCTCAAGCGAGCATTTTTGGATGGAGGGGCATCGATCAACATTATGCCCCTCGAGACGCTGAAAAGATTGAATATCCCGGAGCCACGAATCATCAAGTCGTTGGTGGGGATAGTTGGTTTTGGAGGAGAGAAGAAACCCTCTCTGGGGTACATCGTACTGGACCTCGCGGTTGGACCCATTCGTGCACCAACAAAGTTCCACATCATCGAAGGGCCAACCAACTACCACGTAATCTTGGGGAGGTCCTGGATGCACAAGTATGTAGTGGTCCCATCGAGCTATCATCAGTGCCTTAAGGGCATTTGGGCTGGGAAGAAAATCACTGTGCTTGCCACTGAAAGGCCCTTCGAGGTCTGTGAGGCTCATCTCTCGGACGCGGTGTACTTCTCTGAAGTAGAGGAGACCTGCGAAGCTGTCACCGCGAGTCCCATTGGGATAAAAATTCCGAAGTGGGAAAATGTCAAAGGCGAGTCATCGGAACCAGTCCCCGCGAAGCGACCCACGGTGTTCGACAGGTTGACCCCTCGCAAGATCACAAAGACTAGCGAAGGGGGGAAAATTGTGTACCACTTATGACGGTGCGAGGGGTCAGTAGGCGTTTATGAAGCTTCTGACCCCCGCGACATCGAAGGAAAAGGAGAAGAGGTGGTGATAATTGATAAACCTGAGCCAGCTCCGGAGTGTATGCAAGATGGGCCAAAACCCCAACCGGAGGAACTGGAAGAAATCGACCTAAGGGATGGAGAAGGCACCGCGAGGCCAGTATTTGTTAGCAAATCTATGGAACCTAACGCTCGAGCTGATTTGGTGGCTTTGTTTCGCAAATACAGCGATGTGTTTGCTTGGCACTACAACGAGATGCCAGGTTTGGATCCAAAGCTTGTGAGTCACCATCTCGACGTATTTCCAAATTCCAAGCCCATAAAGCAGCCTCAGAGGAAGTACCACCCAGATTTGGAAGAAAAGATCAAGGAAGAAGTGGAAAAGCTCAGGAGTGCAGGATTCATCCGCCCAATCCAATATCCGACATGGTTGTGCAACATTGTGCCAGTAAAGAAAAAGAACGGCCAAATTAGGGTCTGCGAGGACTTTCGCGACCTTAATAAGGCTTGTCCAAAGGATGAAATGCCATTGCCTCACATTGACACCTTGGTTGATATCACTGCCGGCCATGAAATGTTCTCTTTCATGGATGGATTCAGTGGATACAATCAAATTAAAATGGCAAGTGAGGACGTAGAGAAGACTGCTTTTAGGACCCCTTTGGGAAATTTTTACTATACAGTGATGCCATTTGGGCTCAAAAACGCTGACGCGACCTATCAAAGGGCCATGACAGCGATCTTCCACGATATGATCCATCATTCTGTGGAAGTCTACGTCGATGACCTGGTCGCGAAGTCAAAATACAGAACGGAGCATCTGCGAGACCTCGAAGGAGTGTTCAAAAGGTGCAGAAAGTTTAACATGAGGATGAATCCCCTTAAATGTGCCTTTGGTGTCACAAGTTTGGAAAATTCTTGGGTTTTTTGGTGCACGAGACATGGCATCGATGCGAGATGAATCCAAGATCCGCCTATCTCAACCATGCCCCCCTCCCCACTCCCAAAGATCCCCAAGGGGTTCTTGGGGAAGGTCCCTAA